>CM053603.1:183255282-183275250 GCA_028646535.1 Procyon lotor
GGGGGGGGGGGGGGGGGGCATCCTGACTGCTACCCTGCGGTCAGGGCCAGGTACAGGCAAAGAGGCCAAGGGGACAACCCCTTTGTTGTCACCTCTAACGCATGGCTTAGTTTCTTGCTTGCTTTGGCCGTCCCTTCAATGAGGGCGTGTTACGCGGGGAGTGACCTGGATCCTCTGAAGACCAGCAAAGAAGAATCACACGTGGGGCGACTTGAGGCTGACGCAGTCCTCCTGTGTGATCACATGGAGTAAGTGAAGAGACACAGCTCTTGGGTGGGCAGGAGGACGGGAGGTTCACGTGTCTGAGTCCCTGCTGCCTCCCCTGCCACATCTGAAGCCACGCGGACCTGGTAGGCTGCGTGGAAGTCAGGGGCCCCCAGGGCCCTAGTGGTCAGGCCGTGGATGGGGCCACCCTCCAGGCACCAGGCGTCTTGGTGCCTCTCCCGGGCAAGTCCAGGAGGATTCGGGCTGAACAAGTGCGTGGCAGGCACAACCCTGCAGGGAAACTGGCGGGTCTCTGGGAAGGTGAACCAGAACGCGCTCATCAACACCAGGCACAGAAAAACACAAACGGTTTAGTTCTAGATAAAGTAACACTCAGCTCTAAGAAACGTGCTTTCTCACAGTCTGTAATTCGGGTCACAGGCTGCTGGAAAATCCTGTGCTGTGTGTCAGCCACTGTGGCTCAGGTACTTAAACTGCATTCAGCTGTATTATGAAATAGTGTTTCCTACTGGTATTATATCTGGGTTCTAAGAAACAAAGCCTTTAAAATCCCTACTGAATACCAAGCTCTGATAACAGTTGCCTTCCTGGCCATCATCACCGATGTCAGCAGACAGCTGTTTTATTTTTGTTTGCAATGGAGTCACCGTGACTGTCCAGTCTTCAACGTCACGAGCCTGCAAGATGCACACTTGTCAGAGCTCCCACCACTGAGTCCCAGCAGCTGCCTGGCCCCTGGGGACGGTCTGCACGGCAGAGGCTCCCGCACAGACAGCCGAGTAGTCTCTACCAAATGTAATGAGGCCATTACGCAAGTTCATTACGTGAGTTTAACCAATCTGAGAAAAAACCCTGCAAAACAACCCGCTTTTAAGAGATTCTGAGAAAATCACATGCAAAGACACAACCACCCATTACCATACAGATCAGTCAGCCAGACTGAAGTTGCTCCTCAGCCTCGGGCAGGCGTGCGCGCCCACAACTTCAGGCCAGAAACACAACTCTGTCGGCTTGGGGGCTGCAGGACACCCCAGGCCTTTGTCAGTGGGTCTGTGGCTCCTGCCTCACCCTCAGAGCTGCCCTCTGGGGTCAGCTGCCCTTGACTAGGGGCCAGACCCCTCATTCCTGTTCCTGAGCCTTCCAAGAGCCAACGAGCCAGGCTTTCCAGCCCGCTCTCACATGCGGACCTGCACTCCTAGCGGCACAAGGCCATCTGGCCCCGTGTTAGATGAAGACTGCGCCGTCCCAGGAACTGGGCCTGTGACCCGCGTGATCATCACCCCCGCTCAGGGCCGTCTGCGGGGCGCCATGGAGCCCACCATCACAGGGCGTGCCCCAACCCCTCGGGCACTTCCCCTCTGCCCTGGGGACGGGCCACCCCTTCTCCCCTTGCTCACAGCCGGTGGTCGCCCAGATGGGGAGGGATGGGGCATCGCCCACCTGGAGCTACGGGGCCTGCCCCTGCCTGCTGGGGGGGTCTTACAGATGGACCTTCACTGCTCCCTCATTTTCGCGGGCAACGCTGCCAACCTCTTTATGGTATGAGATTTTAACATTTTTTAAAAGCTGTTGATGGTTCTTTTGAAAAGGCTGAGTGGGTTCACACCTTCACCACCTTCCCCACTCCTGGGATCTCTAAGAAACTCAGAGAAGCATGGAAAGCATCCCTGATAACACGGACTGGGGTGTGGGGGGGTCACGAGCAGAGGCCAGGCCGCGACCGTGTTTTCGAGGGGAGGTCGCGGTGGCTGAGGGCTGGGGTGGGCGGGCAGGGGACGGGTGCACGCCAGCAGACGGAACTGCTGGCACCCACCAACCAGCTGGAGGCAGACAGCTGTGCCCCTGCCCGGTTTCTACCCAGCAAGGGGCCGGGGCCCTCACGGCACCTTCCAGGCAGGAGCAGGACGGCTTCCTGAGCCGGGTTGGCCATGGGCAGATTCGGGGACAGGAGACTCAGCACTCAGGCAGTCCCCACCTACACCAGGAACCACCGAGAGCGGGCTCGGGGCGGTGCCTGGGGTGGGGAGAGCCTCCTGCCCAGAGACTCTGGCCTTGAGGGTTTTTTCAAGTCAAGGAACCTTTGTCAGTAGCTCTGCTCCGCTCTGAGGAGGGTTCCCTGCGATGGTGGTGAACTGAACCCCCACATTGCCCACACTCTTACTCAGCCTTGCGGCATTTGGAAGAGTCTCACTGCCCACGTCCCTGCCCACCCAGGTCAGGGCGCAGGGGTCGCAGGAAACTGGGGCACCCGCCAGCCCCTCCCAGACAGAGAATGCAGGCAGGAAACGCTCCCGTGGGGGCGGCCGTGAAGCTCGGCAGGTCTGCCAGCGGGTCCGGGTCCGAGAGAAGGTTTCTCCCATGGACTCCGGGTTTGCGGTAGCTGCTGGAAGCTGCAGGAAGGCCGACCACCGGCCTGCTCCCCCTCCCCTCCCCTCCCCTCTCCTCCTCTCCCCTCCCCTCCCCCTGCAACCAGCTCCTGCAGGCCTCCGGCCCCTTGCCTGCGATGCAGCAGGGCTAGATCCCTGTGGAGGGCCGGCCTAGGATCGCGGCTGCTGCCGTGTGCCCGAGCCCCTCATGGTGCAATTTCGGGCGTCCCCATCCTCAACTACGGCGGAGCACACAGCTTCAAGGCGACAGTAAAAACCAAGGCCCCTCCTGGGGCGGGGGGCGGGGGCGCTGCAAGCAGGCTCTTGGGTATCTCTTAGAGCACCTGTCTGAGAGCGCCGCCCTACTTCTCCGGGGGGGCGGGGCGGAGGGCGCCCCGTGGTCCCTGCCCCCTGGGGCGGGGGCCTCGGCAAAGCAGCCTCGTGGCCACTGCCTGAGCCCATGCGTGGAGGGAGGCCCCAGAGTGCAGCGGCAACGATAGCAATTGGGCATCAGGCCAAGTCCTCCACACGAGCAGAACTAGTGCCGAGAGGTTAGAGGTCATTCAAGGTCATATGGGTACGACACAGGTCAGGAACACTGAGAGAACGGTATTAATATTCTTGTGTAATATTAATATTGGTAGCGAGTCACAGCAGCATGCAGGGGGTAACGGTAACGAGAGGAGAAGGCCAGGGAGGCAGTGGAGACTCACATCTGGGTGCGGGATGGCGTACTGTCCCTGGATCGTGTAGGCCTAGGAAGAGAGAGACACCGTCAGCTCGGGAAGCGGCCGGCCACGCCGTGCCCACCGGTGGCCCTCCCCGGGGACAAGGGCTTTCTGGGGGCCGGGACTTCCTGGGAACAGGCCCAAGGCCCCGTGGTCGGAGCTCCCTCCCAGAGCGCAGCCCCGCTGGCCCCTAGCAGCTCAGGGCAGCGGGAGGTGCGGACTGGGGCGTCCGCCCACATGGGGGACGGTTGGGGCACCACCAGACGCAGGACCCCGGGGAGCCACAGCCCAGGCGCTGGACAGCCGCAGGCGTGGACCCTGGCCAATCGGTAGGCAGGGCGAGGAGGCTCCCCATGCCCCCGGGGCTCTTCAAAGAAAACCCCTGCAAAGGATCGCGCCCTGTTACAGACTCACTGATTATTAAGCTTTTGAAATTTTCATCAGCTTTCAGAATAACACTTTTACAAAGTATTTATCCCAAGAAAGCAAACCAAACAACTTCTAAAATGTGACTCAAAACCAATTTTATGAAAGCGGATGAAGAAATGCGCCCGAATTGGTCACAACAGGGACCGACCTGTCTTGTGGCCTCAGAGGGCTGGCAGCCCTTCTCACAGGGGCCGCACGCGCGCGGTCCCGCTCCCTAGGAGCCAGCGTGGGTCCCTGGGGCTTCACCTCCAAGAAGGTGACTCTGACCGGCCACAGCACACGTGTGGGCTGCCGCCCCCCCCCCCCCCCCGCCCCTCCTGCCTCCACAGTCCACCAGCTGGGCGCTCCCAGAAACGTCATGGCCAACGACAAACAAACCACACAGTGTCAAGGGAGAGCAAAGACCAAAGACTTGCTGTCAGGCCTCACGTGCTGCGATGTGGAACGTGCCACGCCAGCCCTGGGGCAGTTGCCTTTGAGGCCCCGGGCATGGAAGGCCCCCGTGCCACATCCGGAGTGGACACGGGACGCCCACCTGTGTCTGCACACGTGCACCCGAGAGGGAGACCCCAGGTCAGTCCGAGTGTCCCTCCCGTGGACTCCACACTGAGGGGCGGCGTCCGAGATTCCGCCCAACCACAGCTTTGAATCTGCCGAGCGTTTTGGTCCATAAACCCAACCTGGGAGTCAAAGGTCAGCCAGGCCCCGGACGGGGACCGCGGGAGGCGAGGCCACCAACGGCGCTCCACGGAGAAGTAAAGGGATCTTATCAGATGCGGCAGGTGGCCGAGGGGACCCCCTCCCCCCGGACTTCTGTCTATGGAGCGGCTGGGCCTCGCGTTGAGGTTCTGTGAGATGCCACGAGGCAAGTGCCCACTGGGTCACCACGTGTAATGACCCCGGGACCCACGCTGGGCCCACCGGGCCGGGCAGGTCTGGGAGGTCGGGGCCTGCTCCCCTTCCCTGGGCCCATGTGTCCGTGTGAACGGCATACGCTTCCCGACAGTGCAGTTCCTCACCCCACACGTTTCTGGCTCATCTCTCACTCCCTGAGGGGATTCCTAATTCCACCTGAAGCGTGTGGGCCGTTTGCAGACCCTCCGGATAACGGTACCAGTCAGATGGACAGACTCCATCTGGAGGAGACCTTGACCTTCTGAGAGCCCCACCGTGAGGAGCGTCGCCGGAGGGCAGTCGGGGACGGGGGCGCCAACCACAACCCTCAGGCCTGGGCTCTGTGGCAGGTGGGCTCGGGGTTCCGAGGGCCCCCTCTGCTGCCCTAAATCTCATTCACGCCCCATTGCTCAGCGTGTGCCCTGACCCCTGTCCCCACACAAGCAGAAGAGCCACTGGTGAGACCAGACTGTCCCTGGGGCACGCGTGCAGGTGCCTACAGCCAGAGGACGACCCGGAGGGCCGGGGCTGTGCTGGGCTTGGCCCGTGGTGCATCCTGGGCTCCCATGTGTCACTGCGCCTCCCTTTTGAAGAAAGCCCTGCGCTCCACCACAAGGTGTCACTGTGGGTGTGTCCACACGTGGGGGAAAGGACGCAGGGCGTCCGTGTGTGTCCCTCGACGGCCTCTGGCCTTGCCTTCTGCCCTGTGAGACGGGGGTGTGCCCATACCTCGGGGCAGCAGGAGGGCAAGGGACAGGCAGGGTGCAGACAGAGGGCAGGGCTGTGGGACACTGAAGGGCTGAGGAGGGCTGGGAGGGAGGCCTGCGGCGGAGGCCGGCGGAAGCCGGGCACCGTGGACAGCGGCCTGCCTGGAACCACGCAGACCCCTGGGACTCTCCCTGCAGGAAGCCGCCCACACGCTGCTGCTGGAAATGCAGGCCCCGGCCCTGACGTACCGTGTGACTCAGTCTGCAGGATCTGATAAGATTCCTTTAACATGTGGATATTTTCATTTGCTGCTGTTAATGACAAAATCATGACCACTCTCGCCTGACCTGGGTCACCTCTGGGGACTCCCCGTCTTCGCTCTCCCTCGAACAAAGACACACGTCACCACCAACTGGACGCAGAGCTCCTCCAGGCACCGCTGGCCGGGCATCTTCCAGGGCCCTCTGGCCATGCTGCCCTGACCCCGGGGGGGGGGGGGGCCGGGAGGCGGGCCCTGGTGGGGAAGTGGGTCCAGCCCCTCTCCTCGGTCCTCTCTGGGCCCTACTAACGAACTGCTGGCCTCAGACACAACTTTCTCGGCCACCCCTGGCCTCCCAGGCCCCCTGCCGGCAGGGGAGAAAGATCAGTGGCTCGGGCCACAGCAACAGGTGGACAAAGCATGTGCGGCTGGCCCGGCTGGGTGGGGCCCAGTGGAGCACGAGGGCCATTGCCGTGACCGCAATGGCTCTGCCTGGCTGGGCACCTTTCCCTCCCTTTGCTCCCAGAAACTCCTCTCGGGAAAGTCAGGGCCCTGCTCGTGCAGATCCATCTGCTTCAACGTGGAGCCCAGGTCACCTGCAACGCTTCTGGCCCTTCTACTCAGCTTCTCAAGGACGCTCAGGAGCTGGACTGGGGCGAACGTGGCCTAGGCAGCCCCGGGGTCCTTCTGCACTAGGCCGGGGAGAAGGCGCTTCCGGGGCCCCGCGTCTGTGGGTCGCCTGCCGTGGCCCCGTCTGTGTGCCCGACCCTGTCCGGCCTCTGCCCCGCGGCGGCAGCGGCCAGAGAGCTCTGCGTCCAGCGTGGGTGGGGAGGGAGACGTGCACGTGACAGGGGAGAAAACCTGAGTGCACTAACGGGCAGCGGCGGGGGCTGCAGTAAGAGGCTGAGGTTGGCAGTGGAGGCCGCGAGCGGGTCGGCTCTTACCTGACCACCTGCAAAAATGACAGGGGTGGAGGCGGGCTTTGGGCGGTAGGGGATGGTGGCACCTTTCGGTGGGGACTAGGAAAAGGGACAGGAGAGGGAGAGAGAGCATTAGAGCGGCTTCGCAGCGCCAGGACCTGACGACTGGGGGGCCTCCTTCCCGAGCCCGCCCCGCTGCAGCGCCCGCCCCGCCCGGTCCCCCAGGCTGCAGCAGCCCCGGAGGGTGGGGACACCCCGCAGCAGGAGGGCCGCGGCTCTCCTTGCGCAGTGGCTGCCCTAAGTACACCCCACGTGGTGCCGCCGTGGCCACGAGCACCATCAGCTCCCCACAGGCGAGATCGGAGGCCGGGACCCTGCCTGGGTGCAGACGGACAGGGGGCGGCCCACGGACCGGGGGCGCTCGCTCAGCCCAGCTGTTGGACGTCCCTGAGGAAGTCTCCCTCCCTCTCCCTCATGCTCAGGCTAAAAGCCGGGCTCTACGGGCGGCTCGGCCGTGGGGGCCTCACGCCAGGGCCCCGAAGGCTTCGCAGGCCCGGGCCTGTGATGCTCCGTACGCGTCATCCCAAGACACTAGAAACATCCGATCTCACTATTAACAAAAAGAACTTTTTAAAAAAGCTTAAAGTCCAAATTCAATATTTTATAGTCGTGATGAACTTTGTTATAATTTCCTTTGCTTTTCCTGTGTCCTGAAGTATAGGATTTTTATCTCGGGGTGAATGATACTCTCCAGTCCCAGAGTCTGTGAGATCTGATACGGTCGCAGGAACTCCTTGGTCAGAGACAATCCGGTGGCAGCCTTCCCTGGGGGCAGAGGCCATGGGGCTGCGTCCGGGTCAGCGACACCACCAGCCAGAGGCAGCGGGTGGGGCTGGGACAAGCCTGTGCCCACTGGGAGTTCTGGGCCCAGCCCGCACCCTGGGCTGCTGGGTGAGCCCGCACGGCGCCCCACCTGAGAGACACAGGGCGATGTGGGGCCGGCTCAGCACACGGGGTGGCACTTTCAACTCTGCAGTCCAAGCCATGCTGCGTGATCGTGGGCACACCGTGTGACCTTGACCACCCTGTATGACCTCGACATGCTGCCTGACTTTGAGTGTGCTGTGTGACCTTGGTCACAGTTCAGTTTTGGTCATGCTGTGTGACCCTGGGCAGTCTGAAGGGTGGTGGCCATGTTGCATGACCACGGGTGGCTATGTGACGACCCTGGGCCAGCTGTATGACCTTGGGAACACTGTGCAGCCTTGCTAGAAAGCAGGAAGGGCTGCCGAGGGGCCTGCGAGCTGACCCAGGTCTGGGGTGATACTGGGGTCCGGGGTAGGTCGCTCTTTAGTGTTCCTGCCATTTACAACCAATGCCTCCAGAATCATCTCGGTGCAGCCAGGTGTCAGTGCGACCTCAGAGGAGACTCGGGTCATGGTGGTAGAACCCTGACTAAACCGAGCTCAAGGGAGTGATGTTCTCACTGCTCCAGCAGAGAACTCAGTTCTCAGAGAGGTGTGAGGCGGGCCCGTCATCCGGTGCTGCCCGCTGGCCCCACGGTCCGTGGCGCCCGCCCTGGCTGGGCCCCGGGTGCGTGATTCTGGTGCTCGCCGACGTCTTCCGGCAGGAGCAGCCCCGTGAGCTCTGCGCCCCACTGTACCCCGGGGCCCAGCGCGCCCTGCCGGGTGCTCTCCGCGGGCCCCACGGCCTTGCCTGTACCCGGGGGCCGCCCTCCCAGAGGCCACTAAGGGTGTGGGGCCACCCGAAGCTGTGATTAAAGTCTGGAAGCCCTTTAATCTTTGCCCTATTCGTCCAGCTATTATTCTTCACCCAAAAACGGGCCCAGCTGTTTGGAGGTGCAGTGGCGCCTCCTTCTCTGCTGAGGCAGCCGCTCCCCGGCCTCCCAGAGCTCTGGGGCCCCAGCAGGAGTGAGGCATCCCCTCGGCCCCGTGTCTGCCGCTCGTGTCGGGCACGCGCGCTTGCTTCCCAGCTGAGCTCGCGTGAGCCTCGGGCCGGTGGGACGCACCCCGGGGCACCGGCACCATGGCCGGCGGGGCCCAGCCTGTTTCTACGGGCCACGTAGGGCCATGAAAGTGGTGCTGGCAACGCCAATGGGGAGGAGTCCCGAGGGGACCGAGAGTCTCGTTCGAACCCTCGTTCGTGGACGCGGGAGGCCGTGTCCTCCTGGAACGGCCACGTGACCCTGCACGGCCGCGGCCGCTCGAGATGCAGGTGCCTTCTCGCCACCTCGGGCACCCGCCAGTGCGAGCAGCACACGGCCCGTGCCGCTCCCGATGGCGCCGCCGGGGTCCCAGCCGAGGGGCCGGAAGGGAACACAGATCGGCACCAGCTGTCACCACGACCAGGGGCTGGGGGCCATCGGTACACCAGTATTTAGAAAAATACTCTGACTTCACAAAATGGCACACTTGGGGAAAATTAAACTACGCAAATTTCTTTAAAGACCTGGATGTGGTTCGAGCACCTGACAAAGGACAAAGGACAAAAGCGGGGGGAGCCCACGGACGCCGGCCTTATGTCGGAGGCCCCAGGACCTCACTGCCGCTTAGAGACCAGCAACTGAGAGAGCTTCGGTGATTCCTGCTGCCCCTGGGGCATTAGGTGAAATTTAAATCTCAAGGTTTTTTCCCAAAACAATTTCAAGAGAGGCTTGTCTTGCTTAGCCTCCTCCTCTTCGCTTCTCCTTTGGTTTCACCATTTCGTTTACTCTTGTCTTTACAACTTGGGCATTTTCGTGTGCTTTTCGTCTTCTGCGCCTTGGTGGGGCTCTGAGGCCTGCAGGCGTGGTGAGCACAGGCCTCCTGCCGCCCCTTCCTCCGTGGGCCCCGGGCAGCAGGGTCCTGCCCCAGCAGGCGGCGTGTCCGGCGCAGACTTGAGCCGAGGGTAGGGAGACCCTCTGGAATCCTGCCCCCCACGCCCCACCCCATTGCAGACTAACGACTCCCCCTCCCACTACGTCCCGACACATCCCTTCCCCTGGTCCTCCAGCCAAGACGACGGACGTGCCCGAGAGGGCAGTCACCGCACACCCAGCACAGCTCTCCCTCAGGTCGCTCTGGGCCTGGGTGTGGTCTGGGGTCATGCTCCCGACCCCTCGCCCCCACACGGCCCTGAGTGTGTGAATTCTCAGGGCCCCAGCCATACGCCGTAGCCGACACGAAGCAGCCATGGCTGGCGTGGCACGAAGGGCAGGCCGGCGGCGAGCCCCGGAGGCCCACACTGTACCTCCAGCATGACTACACAGATCTGCTTGACGCACTGGATGATGGCGTCGGGGGTCCCCGAGATGGTCACCGCCCGCTCTGTGGAGTTGGGCAGCATGTCCCCGGCCACCTGGACCTGGGCACCTGTGGACTGCAGAGACAAGGCATTGGAAGGGGAACAGCAGGGGAGGGGGCCGCGGCCTGCGCTGGAGCAGCGCCCCGGGTGCCCGGGAGGAAGTCACATGGAGGGCGCAGCGCACGGACGCCCACCCCAGGGGCACCACGCCGGCCTGCCACTCGGCCCTCTGCTCCCTCCCTAGGCGCCCGGGCAGGGCTGGTGCGCCTCAGCCGGCCGCGGCCCAGCACAGCCTGGCGCAGGGACAGTGACGCTGGACAAGGTGTCTGAACATACAGGTGGTGTTTGCAGAGACAGAGACAGAAACGGAGTCATTTTTTTCAAATACGGGAACTTCATCTCCTCTGTGGAGCTGAGGGCACAGAGAGACACAGGTTCTAGAGGGGCCTAAGCTCTGGGGGTGTCTTTCCTCGACGGGATCACAGCAGGGTGGCCACCCTCCTCTGGGAGGGGCAAGGGTTCAGGCTCTCTTTGAATAAAGTCTGTACCTCACCCAGCCGTGCTGGGCGGCTCAGGCCTGGCGGTCCCTGGAGGCACGTGCCTGGGGGCAGAGACCACAGCCTCGGTGGCCTGGAGCCACATGATGGGGGGGCAGCGTGCGGGTGCCCCGCCCCTCGTGATGCCGTGACTGGTATGTGCACGTGCCCACGTGCACATTCCGGGGGCTCCCACAGCCCACCCCATACTTTTCAGACAGCTCCCCTACCGTGAGCTCCACGCTGGCGGGGCCCGCAGTGCTGGGCCTCCCTGGGGGCAGGGGGAGCTTCCCAGGGGCGGGCCTTACCCACCCAGCGGTGGGGCACCAGCGGCCAGAGAAGGTTGTTACCTCCCTGATCTCCTTGATCTTGGAGCCGCCTTTGCCGATCAGGGACCCACACTGGCTGGCAGGGACCACCAGCCTCAGCGTCACCGGGGGCTTGCTGGTGGCAGGGCTGTTGCTCATAGAGTTAATGATGTCCTGGGGAGGGAGAGAGACACGCGTGTAGGCCTGGCATCACACCAGTGCCTGTGAAGGCCAGGCTCAGTGAGGAAGCATCTATCTGAATGTGCTCCAAAGACTGGCGGGCCAGGGTCCCTGCCCCCAGAGGCCCACGGTCCGCGGGGGTGCGGGGAGGACAAGGTAGGAACTTGAGCGCTCTCGTTGTGTCTCTAAGTAACTTCTAGCAACTTGAACCATATTGGAAACACCTAAGAGAGCACAGAGACGTACCCCAGACACGTAAGTGCGTGCGTGTCTCTATGTGCCGGCTGCAGAGCCCCCGGGCCCAGCCTGTGGCCAAGCTTGACTGCCGGGGCAGGAGCCGTGGGGGGTGGCTGCGGCCCAAGCTCGGCGCTGGGCCCCTGGGCACATGAGCAGAGCAGCTGGCCCGTCACCAGGTGGCTGGCAGCCGAGGGAGCCCCCCGCGCAGTGGAGAGGTGACCGGGGAGAAGTCCTTGCAGCCAAGCAGGGCAGCCCTGGTGGGCCAGGCTGTGCCCACGTCCTGCCGCAGGGGATGTGGGGCTGGAGGACCAGCAGAGACTGTGCCCTCCCCCAGCACACAGGGTCCCTGGGGGCACATCGTACCTCCTCAAACTTGTAGGCGATCATGGCAAAGGCCTTGAAGATGGCGTCCGTGGGGCCTGTGATGGTCACGATTCTTTCCGGGCAGTTTCCTTCCGAGATGTTGATCCTGGCGCCGCTCTGGAGGGAGGCACCCGAGCCAGGGTCAGAGCCACCGCAGTGCCGGGCTGGGGGCTCCACAGTACACGGCCAGGGGCCCGCCCTGTGCCGCCCTTCACTGCGCCCCTGCTGGGCCCCCAAACAGAGGCCCAGACGCGGGCGTGTGCAGGTCAGAGGGAAGGGCTGCTGCCATCAGGACTCCCGCCTCCCGCCTGCCCACAGCCGGGACAGCGCCGGGACGCCGCCGGGACAGCGCCGGGACAGCGCCGGGACGTGTCCTCACCTCTTCACGCATCTTTTTCACCGTTTCTCCTTTCTGGAATAAAGATTCAGACGACAGGGTGAGGCGTCACTCCGAGCTTCGCCGCAGGAAGGCGGGGCTGTGGCATAGGGGTTGGGGGCACGGCCTCGTGCGCCAGGTGCCCCAGGCCAGAGAGCAGCAGCCCGCAAAGGGGGGCGCGGGAAGGAGAGCCTGGTGCGCCGCGGCTCCCGGGCCCCACCGCGAGCTGGCGAGGGGCCCTCCAGAGGGGGCGGCCGGGGCGCTGGCCCGCTCGGCTCCCGTCTGCAGTGGTTCTCCCATCCCTCGTCTTCGTCACAGGCAAAGCAGGGCCAGGCCGAGGACGGGGGTCACACCAAGGCCCTCGTGGAAAGACCTGGACTTGGGGTGTGGAGGCGCCCCCTGGACACCAGGGGCCTAGAGACGGTGGGCTGCCAGCCACGGGTAGTGGGCACCCTGCCCCAGCCTCTGGCACAGGCTTTGGACTCCCAGAAACTCCTAGATCTGTGCTCACTTTCCCCACAGCGCGCTTCTTTCATTTTGGAAGGGAGATCGGAGAGACTAAGCACCACCCACTGGCCAGAGGGGACACCGCTCTGGAGAATGCCAGCGAGTCACGCTCACTGGGCCCTCACGTCAGGGAAGAAGGACAGGCCGCAGGCCCACAGTGGGGCCGGGGCTGCCCAGCTGACCAGCAGGGGCCTTGCCGGGGCAAGGCCGAGGGACTCCACCGGAATCCTTGGTGCGTGGTGCGCCCCGCTGGGTGGCCCGCCGCCCGCCACCTCCTCGGAGACCCCAGCAGAGGCAGAGTTCACTCAGTAGTTACCTTCCCGATGATGCTTCCGACTTCCTGTGGGGACAGAAGCACAGAAAGACGGTGTCATAGAGCAGGAGCAGAGACGGCCTGAGCCAGCCAACGCGAGACCCCTCTGTGCTGGCAGCGAGGACACGGGTCAGAACCGTCGGGAGGGGGTGTGGACAGGCCACCTGTGCAAGGGCCCTGAGTCCGGGGCCTCCCGGCTGCCCGTCTGACCTCGCTAGTCCCAGCCCTGTCTCTGACGGACACGTGGACCGGCAGAACCGGAGCAGCCAGCCCCCTACACGGGAGTCGGGGGCCCCACTGTGTACTTAAGGCCTCAGGAAACCCTGCAAGAAACAGATAAAACATAAAGTCGCCCGACTTTGTGATGTAAGGGTCATCGAGCACTGCTACTGCCTTTTCACTTTTTAAAAAGCAGACTATGCCGAGACAGCCTTGCACACACCCCACGGTTCTGAGGCAGGGCCCGTGACGCCTTGGACACGCTCCTGGCCAAGCCTGCGCCTCACGGCACCGCCTGCCTGGCTCAGGCCCGCAGGGTGCCACCAGACAGACCTCTCAACACTGGGTGTGCTGCACAAACAACCGATGTTGGGCCACTGAAAAAATAAAATAAAAAACAAAAACAAACCAGAAAACTCAAACTCATTTCCCTTACTTCAGGGAAGTCCTCAGCAATTACAACACTGCCGGCCAAGGCCCTAAATTCTGCCGGGCCGCGGGGACGGCGTGGGCAGCAGGGGCAGCAGGGGCGGCTGCGGCAGTGGGGGCTTCGGGGCACGAGGTGGTGAGCCCCCCGGTGGCTGTGGCGCCTCACCTCCCGGGGCAGGGTGGTGTCCTGTCCTCACCGTCGGAGGCGGGGGCCATGGGCCCGACCTCACACGCGGCCCTCCGTGCTGCGCGCCCAGCCTCTGACAACCTCGAGCAAATGCTACCCACCCCTGGGAACAGCAAAGGTTGGTCGCCGTCTGTCCATCGCAGGGAGGGATCTCTGGGTGTGAGCCCTGCACCCCCCGCCCCGCAGCGAGGGCGCGTCTCCTGGACATCCGGGGGGAGTGGCACCACCAGCCCCGCGGGAGGAGACCACATGGACACCAGAGTCGAGTTTGTCACGGCAAAGACTCAGGACAGATGGGAGAGTCAGGATGAACCCTGGGCTATCGGACTGGGCAGGAATTGGGCGGTAGGGACTCACGGGGTCTAGAGATGAACGTGGAGATAAAGATTACACAAATGTGGGTGTACACACGCGTGCTCGTACATCCACGCGCACATACAATTAACACATATGTGTAGACATTCCCCACGCACGCACAAGAGTCAGGGTTCCTTGGAGAAATGGCTGGTTCCAGCCCCACAGCCGGGGAAGCACAATGGAGTCAGGGGAGTGTTTGGTGCCAGGAGGCAAGCTCGCCCCGGGTGAAGGACAGCACACGTCAGTGGACACAGGCGCCAGCTTGGAGGGGCTCCCGGTGGCCAGGTCAAGGTCAACCCGAGCATCAGAATGAGTACTGACAGAGCGGGAATAATAAGAATGAAACAGCAAGCGAGTCCAGGAAGACACGCGGGGACGGGCGCAGGCCCGAACGCTGAGCTCCGGCGACGAGGGGCTCCCCGCAGCGTCCACGGACCCCGGCAGTGCTAACGGCAGGAGAGGAGCAGCCCTCGGGGAAGAGCCCATGGCTCAGGGACCGAGGCCCCGAAATCTGGGCCCCTGATGGGAGAGCTCGTGTGACTTTCCCAGGGACAGCGAGGAAACGTCAGAGAAGCCGCCCAGAGGAGGGGCAGGGACACTCAGAGGGAGACGCCGGGGAGGAGCAGGGGGACGCCTTCAGGCTGAAGACCGCCAGAGATGTGTCTGGGGTGTGGGGGGCCGACCGCCCCCCCACCACGCACGTCCTGTGAACGTGCTGGGACGACTGGCGACCCGAACGGGGCCCGAGGCTGGGACGTGCTGGTGCTGCTATCCTGACACGGACGGGGCCCGGCGCCGTCGTTTGTGGGACATGCATGCGCGGGGGTCAGGTGACGGGGCATCAGGAGGCAATAGTCCCGAAGGGTCCCAGGAGGAAAGCGAGCTGGGGTGGGCTGCCTTGTCAGTGCGACACCGTGTAGGGCGCGCAAAGCAGACGCCGGTGGTGGGCACGCCTCCCCGCCTCCCAGCTGGTCTAACACAGCGGCCCTGGGCTCCATACCTTTCCGTGCATCAGCAGGCGGATGGTCAGGGTCACGTTCAGGCCGCCTTCCGAGACCTTCGACTCCATCTTTCTCCCAAAATGCGGCTGGGGGTAGTGGCTTAAGGTGCCGAGGGCGCCGTGAGGAAGGACAGATGGGGCCCAGACGGCGTCACCTGGAAAGGGAAGGCAGAGCTGCCGCTAGCCGAGAACACTGTCAACGGCCGACACAGGTCAGGGGCGTCTGGGGCGTCTGGGCCTGCAGGGACCCTTTGGCCTCTGGGGCGGGGGCAGGCATGGGGGAGGCTGGAGGAAGGGCTGCCTTCGCTGGCGCTACTGGCGGGACCCCAAGGCTCAGGGAGGGCGGCGCGGTCAGCAAGAAGGCGTGGCTGCGACGCGCCCCGGCTGGACCTACCGGGGCCCGGGCCACAGGGCAGCGCAGGGCATGGGTCTGGGGATGCACTGACTGTGTGACCCCAAGTTTGCTATTCGCACACTCAGCTTCTGCCCTTGTACGGACGGAAACAGGACAGGGAAGGGGCTCGAGTGAGCTGTGGGGACCTCGCGTGTGGCCGGAGCGTCTCTACCGCTCTCACGCCAGTTCGGGCTGGTCCGGTGCATTCCCGCCCTCCGGCTGTGACTCCCTTCGCCCTCGAAAAGCCAGGACACTGGAGTAGTGGGGTTGCCTGCGTGTTTAGAGTTAAGACCCCCTGCTGACCCCCATTTCTAAAGTGGGTCTAGTGTCTACTAAGTAAACTGCCACATAGCTGAGCACCCCGCCTTATGAGGTCTTTGCAGAAGGTGCCCCGCACACCCGTCCACTGGTCGACGTCCACTGTAGGACCCCTGCAGACCACGGGTCCAGCACTTGGCCCATCAAACACAATTAAGGCTTCGCTTGACGATTTACAGGCCGAGCACGAAGATACGCAGTAGACCCGACGGACCCAGAGGAACAGTGACCGGACTGCCCTGGCTGCAGCCCCTTCTAGGGGGGTCCAGGTTCTCCAGGCTGGACCCTGAAGGACACCCAGCACAGTGCACAGGGCGGCCTCTGAGACAGGCACCCGTGAGGGTTAGAAGTGAAGGTCAGCCGGGGCCCGGGCTCAGGGTGCAACAAGGGGAGAAGGAAGGACCAGAGGGGCTCAGAACAGGGGGAGAGGTCTGCGCACCAGCCCTGACCCCAGGCCTGGAGAGGGGTGCGTCACTCTGCACAATCTCAGGCCGGCCCAGCCCAGATGCGGGAGATCCCATGGGTGCACTGGACCTGACCCCAGGCCTGGAAAGGGGTGTGTCACTCTGCAGACAACACGGGCCGTAGGGCTGGGCTGTTCGGGTGGCCTTCCCGGGAGGGCCAGCAGGCAGGGCAGCAAGTGGGAGCCGGAGAGCCACTGCCTGGCGGGGGGACGGCTCGGGGTACAGGGGAATTGCTGGGTGCCAGGGTCCACACAGGTCAGAGAGGACACGGGGCATGAGTGACCCCCACGGGCACAGGGAGTGACCCCCACGGGCACAGGGAGTGGCCAGTCCTGGAGGGCGGTGGGGAGGCCACGAGACTGTGGTCACGGGGTCTGGCAGCAGGGTGCTGCTGGGGGGCCAGGGAGGGAAGGAGGCCTGGTTGGGGGAGATTCCGGATGACCTGGGCCCCACGGAGTCCCACACACCACTCGTAGCTGCGCACACCTGCTGGGGGGTACAGTGACAGGTAGGTGGGGCGCCTGAGCCGTGAAGGAGATGCCTGGGCCAACCCCACCCGCACGCCCGCAGCCGACCCTGCGCTCAGTCAAAGTCCCTCAGTGACGGTGAAACCTGTGTGTGCCCCTGCCTGGCCATCTGGACAGCAACCCTCGGGTGTGACCTGTAAAGATGGGCGCTCCATCCACACACAGGAGAGACTATAAGTTAAAAAACACAGATTCTCCTTTAGCCTTCTAGGTTTTGGGGGGGCAAACGCTTTCTTCTTCCTCATCAAAATATTTCGTTGACAAATATGCTTCAAGAAGCATCCGGACATAGAGCCCGGTCGGTGGTGGCCGTGTCTCTGCAGGACAGGACACGCACACATGACAATATCCCACACGGACCGTCAATGACTCGGACGAGGTGGCCTCAGTATGGATCAGACGACGATGCTTTTGAGCAGCAAGGACTCTGAGGTCCCAGACCCAGCAAACACCCTTACATTACTGACCTGGTCTCCACCGGCCACTTGCACTTACTTATATTAGAAGGAAGAGACTCGCCTGCCCCGTGGAGCTTTGCGCCAATGGCCCATGCCGCTGCCCGGGCACAACGCAGGGCAGGTCTGGCCGGAAGAGGGCGCTGTGGGTAGAGACGCCGGGCAGGAGGGGAGACCCTGGAGCCCAGGGGACTGGCGTGGCATTGAGTTCACAGTGCTCCCTCCCACATGGACGCCCTGCGGCCCCGGAGCCGATAGGGTGCCAGGCTTTCCACTTAATTAGAAACATCTCCTCCTGTGTGGGGCACCAGGGCCCTGCAGCCGCGGTTACATAAATGTTTCCAGCCACAGTGGAGAAAGTGGGTCAGCGAGTGCCGGGAGCTTCGGAGTCCAGGCTGTCGACCGCCATCAGTCACACAGGCCAGTGAGCTGCCGCGGAGGCCTGTCTTCATCACGCGGCCGAGGGCGAGCAGCGCAGCACCCCCTGGAGACTGCTGGGGACGAGGAGCGGCCCTGGGTGGTGGTGAAGGTCACCTGTGACTCAGTGCCCTTGACCTCGAAGAACCCAAGAACCCAAGAACCTTGACCTTGTGCCAGCGGCCAAGGGGCACTGGGCAAGTGGCTCCCCCAGGATCACGACCTCAGGTGCATGCGGGGTCGTCCTCTGTGGGTCCTGCTGGGCTCTGGGACAGCTGTTCATCAGGAGTGGCCCCCGAGAGTGCTCGGGCCTACTCCCCCCTCAGGGCCACCCCTGCGGCAGAGCTCAGAGGCAGCACTTGGGGTCACACTCACCCAAAACCCAGCTGATGGGAAATGGTCAGATAAAAAAATCTCTGTGACTCCCTCCTTCCCACACTTGGTGTTCCAGAGGGCAGATCTCCTGTGCCAGCAAGGGCCCCCCGCTTCTCTTCTCTGCAGTACTGGGCACCGAATATATTTGTAACTCCGCCAGTGGGAGGAGAGGAGACACAGGCTGGTCCCCTGCAGGGCCCGAGGAAGCCCGCCGTGCAGCCTCGTGATGGCCCTGTGCAGACATCACCCACAGATGTGCCTCGGCTGGAACGCAGCCTGCACCTGACTCCCGCGGCTGCCGCAGCTATGAGCGACCGTGGCCATGAGTGACCGCAGCCATGAGCGACCGAGGCCGTGAGCGACCGCGGCTGTGAGCGACCGAGGCCATGAGTGACCGTGGCCATGAGCGACCGCAGCCATGAGCGACTGAGGCCGTGAGCGACCGCAGCCATGAGCGACCGCGGCCATGAGTGACCGAGGCCATGAGCGACCATGAGCGACCGAGGCCATGAGCAACCATGAGCGACCGAGGCCATGAGCAACCGAGGCCATGAGCGGCCATGAGCAACCGAGGCCGTGAGCGACCGAGGCCATGAGCGACCCGGGCCATGAGCGACTGCGGCACTTCCGACCCAACCAGCCCTCCCAGTGGCCGGTCCGTCTGTCCAGCTCTGCACTCCTGCCTTCCAGCTTCAGGCCCAAACCTGGGGGTGCGGTAGCCCCCTCTGTGGCCCCTGGCACCTTCATTAGCAAATCCCAACACACAGATGTGGAGTTAATTAGTTCATCTTCTCTAGTTTCTTCCTTCTTGCCTGATAAAGGTGTTTTGTTTTATAAAATTCTTCTCGACATGTGGCTTTAGCTGCATCCCACTAATTCTGATTATCTGTGCTCTTTCTGACTCATTGCAAAATACCATCAAATTTCTCTTTGATCTCTTTTTGATTCACGGGATACTGTGAAGTGTACTATTGAATTTTCAGACACTTATTTTCTAGATCTCTCTCCTGCTAATTCTCTGCTGGTGAGAGAACACAGCTTGTGACACCTCGGGGCGTCCTCCGCCCTCCGCCCCCGGGTTGCGGTGCAGCCTCTGTGGCCTGGGTGGTACCCGCGGTGGTCCTGTCGGGGCCCCCAGGGCACCGGAGAGGGCCTGCGGCGTCAGCATCCGACCACCACGCTGTTTCCCCGGCTGACGGACCGACGGACGCCTTTGTCGCCGTGAGACAGTCCTCATGTCCGGCCGTGGCCTCAGCTCTGACATTTCTTTGTTGTACAGGTAGTGACCCAGCTCCCTTCTGATTGCTGTCAGTGTGGCCGATCTCCTTCCATCTGGTACCTTGAACGTGTGTCTTTATATTTTGAGTGAGCCTCCCGTAGGCAGCGTATGGTTGAACCTTGCCTTTTTAGCTCTTTCGACAACCTCTGCCCTTTACTTGGGGGTGTTCCGGCCGCTGACAGTGACAGGGACGTGGCGGGGTTTGGATCTGCTGTCCTACGGCTTGTTTTCCACTTCACCATCTGCTCCTCGGTCCCGTTTCTATCGTTTTCTCCTCTGCCACCTTTTGGGTGATGAACTGCACACCTTTTAGGATTCCACTGTCCCTCCTCTGTCCCCTTATTAGTGATGCCCTCGTTCTGTTATCTTAGGGCTGCTCTGCGCACACCTTCAGCTCATCGATACGGTGCAGCGTGAGTGATCTGTGGGCGCCGTGCGGGAGCGCCTGATATGGCGCCGACTGTGCCTCTGTTTCCCCTCCTGGCCTCTGTGCTGTGGCGCACTCTGGTTCTCCTAAGTTATAAAGCAACATTCTTATTTCTGACGTAAACAGTCAATTATCTTCCAGGGGGACGCAGCTGACAAGAAAACATGTGCTCTGCTAACCCACGTGTCGCTCGCCCCGCCGCGTGCACGCAGCTTCCTGGCTGCTACCGGTTTTCTTCAGCCTGAACAACTTCCCCAAATAATGTCTGTACTGAGTCTGCTGTGGGGGGGCCTGTGTTTCCGAGGGTCTGTCAGGTCCGCTTCACCTCAGCGACCATCGGCTCTCACTGGGCACAGAACTCCGGGTCAGCAGTGCTCCTTTGGGACCCTGAGAGATGTGGCCCTGACCCGTCCCCTCTGCTGCGGCCCCCCGACCCCTCCCCTCTGCTGCGGCCGCCCGACCCCGCCA
>CM053603.1:183275750-183293376 GCA_028646535.1 Procyon lotor
CCTGGCATATTCCCTGGCACACTCCCCATTTCCACACACTCCCAGCACACTCCCTGGCACACACCCTGCACACTCCCTGCCACATTCCCTGCACACTCGTAGGCACACTCCCAGCACCCACTGTACACTCCCAGGCACACTCCCGGCACACTCTGCACACTCCCTGGCACACTCTGCACACTCCCCACATATTTCCTGGCAGACTCCCCGCACACACTGTACACTCCCTGCACACTGCCAGCACACTCCCTGCCACACTCCCAGGTGCACTCCCTGCACACTGTGCACACTCCCTGGCACACTGCACACTCCCCACACATTTCCTGGCAGACTCCCCGCACACTCTCTGTATACTCCCTGCACACTCCCTGCCACACTCCCAGGCACACTCCTGACACACTGTGCACACTCCCTGGCACACTGCACACTCCTTGGCACGCTCCCAGCACACTCCCCGCACACTCCCTGGTTCAGACACAAAGACTGGCTTCTTGCGGCTGCTAACAGGACCCGCTCCCTGTCGCAGGCCTTACATGCCACCTGTCCAGTGTGCTCTGAGGGTGTGAGGTGACGTTAGGCTGCTCTCATGACTTAAGTACCATATGAACCTCCGTGGCACGCCTGCTTTTGTTTCATATTTTTAGACATGTTTGAAACATGTTTCGTGTTTTTAGGAAGTGATTTCAGTCAACTTACAGGATTATGAAAATTCTGAGAATACCCCAGGCCAAATTTATACAGTTTGACAGTGAAAACCCCGCAGCTCTCTGGGGTTCTTAGAAACAGGGTACAGCTGACGTGGGGCTGAGGGGGACGGTGAGAGTGACGCTCTCTCCTGTCCGCCTCCCGGCTGTGGACTCAGTCTAAGGGGAGCCGGTGGGACTCCGGCCCTGGCTGTGGTAGGGGTCGGCGCCATCGCGGGCGTGGGTACGGGTCGCCACCCCCCCCCCAGCCGTCGGTCACAGACGGGGCTTCCGTCGCCGTGTCCCCTGTGTGTCTCCCTCCCATGCAGTTTGAGTTCATGATCGAGTCGATCCTGTACGCCCGGGACGCGTGGCTGAAGGAGGGCGGGGTCATCTGGCCGACCACGGCCGCGCTGCACCTGGTGCCCTGCAGCGCCGACCGAGACTACCGCAGCAAGGTGCTCTTCTGGGACAACGCCTACGAGTTCAACCTCAGCGCCCTCAAGTGAGTGCGGCGGGGCACAGCTGTGCGGGCCGGCGAGCCCCTGAGTGCGGCCCGTGTGCGGGTTAGGGTTAGGGCTCTTGGGCCGACCGTCCTGCCCTCTCGCCGGTAACAGATGTGATGGGGATTGACAAGGCTTTTGCAGTCTCAGGTCTCAAATACAGGAAAATGTGGTCGTGGTTAAAAACGAGGCTTTTATCAATATGTGGTCTGGTAACACACAGGTATGTGTTCCTACTAAGAGCTGTTCTTTTTTTTTTTTTTAAAGATTTTATGTATTTATTCGACAGAGAGAGATCACAAGTAGGCAGAGGGGCAGGCAGAGAGAGAGGGGGAAGCAGACTCCCCGCTGAGCAGAGAGCCCGACACGGGGCTCGATCCCAGGACCCTGAGATCAGGACCTGAGCCGAAGGCAGAGGCTTTAACCCACTGAGCCCCCCAGGCGCCCTGAGAGCTGTTCATTTTTAAAGGATCCGAAAAGGTTATTTGTGAAGTCCTCCCTGGCCGTTTGCGACGGAAGCAATGCCTGAGGACACTTGCCTACCCACGGCCCACGGATGTGCCCGCACTGCCGACCTCGGGCCGCCGTCTGCAGCGGTGGGCTGATGAGGCCTCCGTGGTGTCACTGCTGCCTCTCGTGAGAAGATGGTGACAGGGGCGTGCCCTGGCCGTTTGGGGGTGCCAGCGTCCTGCAAAGTAGGGGGCCCCACTGGTCAGGGCCTGCAGGACGCCTCCCGTGTGCATTGAGGCCCGGTGAGCCTGGCCGCCTGCTGGGTGCAGGAGAAGGGGGGCTCTGGGCCCCCGCAGAGGGAGGGGAGAGGCAAGGCCCCGGCAGAGCCATCCTGTCGTTCGTCTGGGGCCATGTGTGAGGTCTGAGCTGGGGGCCCAGGGATGAAGGCAGAGTGTCCTGAGCCACGAAAGGACAGAGCAGCAGCCTGGGACGGGCCCACTCCGCGGGCAGAGTGTGGGTGGGAGACGTGGGGAGTGAGGGGCGCGAGTGGCAGTGTTCTGGGCCATTGACGAGCCCCTTGGAGCTTCTTTCCTTCTCATACTGTACACTGAAGTTTAATTTCACATGGATTGAAGAGTTTTGTGTTAAAACATCTACACCAACTGCAGGGATCCATAGGGGCCTATGTGTCAGGTTTTAGATGGAAAGAAAGTCAATAGAGAGAAGGCGGCACAGGACTCAGTCTGTATGGATGGACAGCCTCTGTGTGTCAGCAGCATAAATACAATCTAAAAAGGCAGCGACTACTTAGAGAAAGTTGCCAGCTGACAGATCCCAGAGTCAGTTAGGAAAATAGGAGTGTCCAGTGAAATTATAGCCAAGTCACAGGGATAAGCAAGTCACAAAAACTCAATAAAATCACCAATAAATATTTGAAAGAAATCCCAGGATCATTAGTGATTGAAGTACAAATTAAATGTCATTTTTGCCAACCAGATGGACAAAGATTGTGGAGAAACAGCAGTTGGTGCTGTCTGGGCCGCAGGTGAGGTCGGGGGAGCTGAGCCCGTGAGCCCAGAGCCGTCCCCCCCCCGACCCCCGTCAGTCCTGGGACCCCAGTGCGGTCCCTTACACACGACACGGGGACAGACGGCGTTCCACAGAACACGGTCAGGTTGCCGTCTGTCCATCTGCCGGATTAAGAGACGGTGAAGCTGGGCGGGCACAGACCAGGTGTGCAGAATGTCTTCTCCTGGCATAGACACGTGGAGCTGGAGCCCCAGGGGAGAAATGCCTGTAGCAGAGTGCGAGGCAAGGGCGTGGGAGACTCAGGTGTTTCTTTGGACTTTTCTGTATTTTCCCAATTCCTTATATGTGCGTATATGTCCGTATCATGGTCTCTTTATTTAAAATGTTGACTTTTAATTGCTATTTCAGATGTGAGTGCTGTGCTTAATTTTTGAAGCATTTCTGTGGTAAATGGTAGGTGAGTGGCGAGCCCAGCATTCAGCAGTGGACGGGCAGGGTTAGACGCAGTGACACGGAGACAACGGTGCGCAGGGACCCCTCCTGAGAGTCGGGCTCCGGCGACGCCTGCAGTCTGGCTGCGCCAGGTCATTTCTCACAGAGTCATTTAGAACAGGAGTGTCTTGTTTACGGGGAACAGCTCACTGTCCCGGACTCACCCTTCCTGTGCTGTGAGACAATGAAGTGCCCGCGTGATGGGTCAGGTCGGCGAGCGAGCCGCGCCGGGCTGCGCTCCCACGGGCTCTGTCCACGTGTCACGTGGGGGGCGGCCGAGCGGGTCTGGGCACTGCCAGCACGGGACCGGCTGGTTTCCGCGACGAGGATGGAGGCGGGAGGCGCTCGCACGGCGGACTCTCCAGGCCGCCCGTGGGGACCTCCAGCCTGCCGAGGTGTCCTCGTGCCGCAGGCCGAGGCTTGGAATTCCTGCTGATGCTGGAGAGAAGAAGCGAGTGTCATGGTCGTCCGTGTGCGTGTGTGTCAGAGCCTGCGATGTCGGTCCACGCCTCTGAGACATGCCTTTGACTTTTTCCCTAGATCTTTAGCAATTAAGGAGTTTTTTTCGAAGCCCAAGTATAACCACATTTTGAAACCAGAAGACTGTCTCTCTGAACCGTGCACTATATTACAGCTGGACATGAGAACCGTGCAGATCGCCGACCTAGAGGTGAGAGAAGACGCGTGCTTCCCTCTCACATTAAGTCAGCGGCGCACGCACACCGAGCCTTCTTTGCAAATATTGTGAACTTTGCCTTTGATTTTCCCAGGGTCTTTCCTTTTTTATGCTCTGATTTTGTATTTTATATTTTTCTATTATTTTCTTTACCACCATCGTGTTTCTTTGATGTCATCAGTTCTTTTTAAGATTTATGTTTAATATTTTTAGCATCTTCAAAGTCTAATATCTCATATCCAGTTTCTTCAAGGACTTTGAATTAAAATTGTTTTCACTACTCTTGATGACAAGGTTGGTGTGTGTGGACTCAGGACCTCATTTTAAGGGTGTGCAGGGAGTGGGGGGTGTGGGGGTGACTGGGTTCCAAAGGGCACAACAGTGGGGGCTGAACTCTTGACTCTGCACTTAGTTTTGAAGAGGAGAGACCCAGCCTGGAACTTTACTTATGCAAAGAATTGAGAGGAAATACTGTTCTATTCATATCTGGGCAAATGAGGCCCAAATTGCTTGAAACCTTTTCTGATTATCTGCAGCATTTGGATTTATGATGCCAGTTTTAATATTTTCAGGAGGAGGAAATTTTACGTGGTGTTTGATGTGTCCAAGTAGACTAGTAAATTACATTCGTAGTAACTGTAGTGGACGGCGGGGCAGCCGGGTGCAGGGCAGTGGACCGCGGGGCCGCCGGGTGCAGGGCAGGGTGGTGGCATCTGGGAGGTGGGCCAGGGCGGAGGACAGTTGCTAATTCTTGCTCAGGGAGACCCTTGCAGCCTGGTGTCACGATTTTACGGGAACCGTGTCCCTTTTTTATCGTTTGCCTGAGCAGACGATGAGAGGCGAGCTGCACTTCGAGATCAGGAAAGCCGGCACGCTGCACGGATTCACAGCCTGGTTCAGTGTTCACTTTCAGAGCCTGGAGGAGGACGAGCCCCAGCTGGTGTTGAGCACAGGCCCGTTCCATCCGTGAGTGTGCGCCTCCCGCGGGGGCCCCCGGGCAGCGGCCCTGCGAGGAGCTGATGTGGTTGCCCTGCCTTGGAGTTGTCAGCGTGACCTTGGTGTGGCAGACCTAGTGGCCCTGGTTGTTGAGCTAGACTCTCGGGACAGGGCGGCCCTGGGCGTGGAGCCAGGTGTGCGGGCTGTGGGTGGGCCAGTCCGGGCTGTGGCCCCGCCCCTGCACCGGGCTTCCCTGGGCTGCCCTCTGACCCCTGTGTGAGTACGAGGAGCAGACTTGGTCTTTGCCCCAGAAGCTGCTCTAGCTTCCCGTGGTCTCATACAAACACGGGCCTCAGGGCTCTAGGGGCTTTTCACTCAGACTTTCTGGGGGAAGGCCAGTGCTTCTTGAGACAAATCCCTTAAAAAAAGATTTTATTTATTTGTCAGAGAAAGCACAAGCAGGGGGAGCAGCAGGGGCAGAGGGAGAAGTAGGCTATCTGCTGAGCAGAGAGCCCGATGTGGGACTCGATCCCAGGACCCGGGATCACGCCAGAGCTGAAGGCAGATGCTTCACCGACCGAGCCCCCCAGGAGCCCCTTGAGACAGATTTTTTATCGAGTAACGTTGTGATGCTGCTCACTTCTTGACACACTGGGCAGCTGACGTCGGCCTCTGTGCTCGACTGCAGCCCCGTGGGGATGCTGCTTCCCTCCGGGGCCAGGTACCACTCTGGACCAGGCCCCGTCTGGGTTACATGCCGTCTGTGGCCGTGGGCCCGGAAGGCCCCCGGATGTCCTTCTGTGCAGGGGGGTAGAGGCGAGGGGCCGTGCACCCTGAGCGTCCTGTGGAGGTGGTGGGGCTGGGGCTCTGGCCTGCTTTCCTTCCAGGTCCCGCCAGCACAGATGCGAGTTGTCACCAGACGGGGGTTGGAACAGCAGAAACCAGGGGACCGCGTGTGCCCGGGTGCTCTTCCCCCAGTGCGCCCACGCACAGGCGGCGTGGGGCAGGCAGGGCGCACACGTGGGGCGTGCGCTCTGTGAAGGCGGAGAGGGACCCTCCCGGTGGTTGCGGCAGGAGGGAGGCTGTGCTGTGGCGGGACCGTGGGCTGCATGCCAGGTGTCAGGCAGAGGCAGCAGTGGGCGGTTGTGCCGAACTGTCAGAGGCGGCAGGACCTAAGGAGCTCGGACTGTGACCATGTGTCCCAGATGTTACAGTTGTCCGGCTCGCGGGAATGATGACTTTTTTGGACTGTAGAAACTGGGACTCAGGCATTGGCAGCTTGTAGACCGAGCAGGGGACTTTGGGGAGATGCCGGCTGTGGCAGGGTGCAGGGGGCCCTGGGCCCGGCCGTGTGTCCTCTGAGCCACCAGCGCCAGTGGCCCTCCCTGTCCCGGAATCTGGGCAGCATCCAGGAGCTGCCTCCACCCTGGGTTGTAACTCAGTCCCTGCTCCCACAGAGGCCGTCCGGGTTCTTGGGCTGGGGTGTGTGTGTCCCGCGGGGAAGCCTGAAGGGTCCGGCTCCAGCGCGGTGACCCCGAGCCCCGTGTCTTGCAGCACCACCCACTGGAAGCAGGTGCTCTTCATGATGGACGAGCCTGTCTCCGTCGTCCCGGGAGATGTGGTCACAGGCTCGATTGTGCTGCAGAGAAACCCCGTGTGGAGGAGGCACATGTCCGTGGCACTGAGCTGGTCCGTCACTTCCACACAAGACCCCACATCGCAGAAAGTAAGATACTAGCTGTAAAGTCGGGGGCGCGGTGCTGGTCCTGGGGGACGGGTCTGGGTGATCACAGTGGCCAGCCCACACGGCCTTGTCTGCTGTGTTATTTTTCTGACCCTCTTGATGGGAAGAGGATGCTGTTACGTGCAGAATAGGAAACAGGGCAAGAAGGTGAGTGCGGGCAGAGGCCAGCCCGGCCAAGGTCCACCCCTCCCGTGGCCAGGAGGCCCCAGTGGAGAGCCGGGGGTGCCGAGGGCTGACCCGGTGCCGCTGGGGCATGGTGCAGGGTGTGCTGTGGGTCCTCTTCTGACCGTGGTGGCGGTTTGAGGGCGGCAGAGCCATCCCACCCGCGGTGAGACTGTGGCCAGCTGGTGCCCGGGCCTTGGTGTCTCGCAGAGGCTGCTGAGCCGGGGAGACTCATGGGTTAGTGTAGGGCAGGAAGGAAAATCAGATGGCTGTCATCCCTCTTTTTGGCTTTGTTTTATGCTGATTTCATGTTAAAAGTTTTAATGTGTCATAAAATTAAAATTTCTGCACCTAAATGTCATTCTTTTGTGCAACATTAAGTTATTATTAGGAAATGGTACACGTTCATCATCCTGCGGTGATTTCTGATTCTATCGCTCTGGTTTTGTTGTCTCTCCCAGGGTGGAGAAAAGGTCTTTCCCATCTGGAGATGATAGTTGAAGCTCTGTGTGGAGCAGTGTGCAGAGGCTGCGGGAAGGAGCCTGAGTGAATGAAGACACCCTGAGACGGGAGCCCCCATTCTCACTGCCCGCGGGCGGCAGCACCCGCCTCCGTGGGCCCGGTCCTGTCGTCAGGGTCGCCCGCCGGCCACCGCCCTGGGTTCGGCGAGAAGTCCCTCACCACTGTCACTGCCCGTGTCCATCCTCTAGAAGTAGGCTGTGTTTTCAGATGTCCACCAGTTGTGTCCACAGTGCTGGCTTGTGGGTGAGTTGGTGGCACAGTGTCCCTAGCTAGGTCTAGTTCTAACCGTAGGACACACACACGTCACCCTTGTCCTCCTGTGAAAGTGTTCACGCATCATGTGTCGTGGTGTCCTTGCTGCCCTGGCCCCCCTCGCCGCGCGGGCCCTGGAGCTGGCCGTGCATGTGACGGGACCCTGCATGGGTAGTCCAGTTGTAGAGACGTCTTCCAGGTCAGCTGTGTGTCGGCACGTCGCACATGCCCAATAAATATTTTTAAATAAGTGAATGCTGGCGTGTGCCCCATTTCTGTGCACACGCCTGTATATAAGCGTGGGGTCCTGCTCTGTGCGTTGCTTTGGAACCTTTCTCCTCTTAAGAGGAAGAAACGTCGTTCCTGGAGGGACAAGCTACAGTTTTTTGTGTGTATTGTTTTGATTTTTAGTTAACTTTTTATTGAAATGTAAGATATATAGCCCAGACTGCGTAAGTCACGAGTGTATAGGTGGGTGGAATTTCACAGAGTGGGCGTCCGTGTCACAAGTGCTCAGGCTGAGACCCTACAGCCCTCTGGGAGCCCCCGAGTGCCCCTTCCCCTCGGCATCTCCCAAGGGTAGATAATGCCTAACTTCTGACACTACAGATCAGTTTTGCTTGGTTTTGAACGTTGTGAGAGCCGAGTTATAAGTCCTTCTCTCTAGATTGTGTCCTCCCAAAGCTCCCAGGTAGAAAACCAGCCCCCAAGGTGAGGCTGTGAGGAGGTGGGGCCTTGGGAGGAGGTTAGGCCATGAGGGGGAGCCCCCCACCCTGATGGGATTCGTGCCCTTGGAGGAGGGTGTCCAGAGGGTGCCCCTGCCCCCATGAGAGGACCCAGCAGAAGGTGGCCGTCTGGGAGTCAGGAAGGGGTCTCTCCAGACGGCAGATGTGCCGGAGCCTGGACGTTGGACGTCCAGCCTGCAGACCGTGAGAAGGAAGCCGCTGCCGTCCGGCCTCCCGGTCGTGGAGGTTCAGACTCACAGCCACGGGGTCTCGGGGTCCGTTCGTGTCTGCCTCCTCCAGCTCTCAGGACGTGCGTGCCACACGTGCGCGGGCCGCGGGCTGTATCCCGCCGGCCGGTGTGCTGCAGTCCGCGTCTTCCTCCGCCGTGGGTGGACGGCCGGGTTGTTTCCCGTGTCCGGCTGCCATGGTGGTGCCCGTGTGTGTGTGCGCGCCCGGAGTTCAGCCTCACAAGGGATGGCCAGCTCGTGTTCCAGACGCCCCTCCTCGAGGCTGTGAGAGGCCGGGCGTGGCGCCCCCTCGGCCCCCACCGTCGTCTGCGGTTTGCCTCTTGCCCGTCCTGGCAGCCGAATGGATATCGCGGGCGGTCGTCTGTCTTCCCAGTTTTGTGGGGTTCTTGAGATCCTCCCGCGAGGGGTCCTTCGTCATAGATTCTGTGAACATCGACCCTGTGGCTCGTTCTTCCCTCTCTTTAGAGTATTTTGATAAACAGAAGTGCTTAAGGTTTATTTTGTCCAGTTTGACATTGTTCTCCTTTGTGGGTAACACTTGCTATGTCCTGTGTAAGGGATCTTCTCCTCTTCCGAGGTCCGTGAGATGTCCGCTAGTCTCTCGTATCGCGTATATTGTTTGGTGCTTGGGTGTAGATCGCCCCACCTGGCCTCGGTCCCTGCCACAGATGTGAGGGAGGGGTTGGGCTGATTTCCCCCACGAGGTGGGTGCTTCAGTCATGGATTTTCGCCTTGTTTCCTTTTCTGACGCACGCTCCAACACCCGAATTGTCCTCTAGAACTGCTTTAATTGCAACTACGTATTTTTATATATTTTCAATATCTCCCAGTTTCAAATATTCTCTAATCTCCATTATGATTTCTTCTGTTGTACCATGGGCTACTTAGAAATTATGGCTTACTTTCAAAAGATGGGATGGATTTTCTAGTTATTTTTTCTTATGAATCTCTAGCTGAATGTCACTGTGGTCCGAGGAGAACCGGAGTGATTTCACTCTCTTGAAAGTGGCCGACTCGCGTGTGTCCGCTGCGTCCATGAGGACTCGCGTGTGTCTCCTGCCGGACGCAGAGCTCGGAACACGTCGTCGAGATCAAGTCCGTCAGTGGTCTTGTTCGCGCGGTTGGCTAGTGACGCATACTTTTGTCTGCTTGTTCAGCCCGCAGGACTTAGGGTCTCGGGAGTCTGCTCGGCCGGCGTAACCCCGTCGGCGGGGCACGGGAGCGGTGGTTGGGCTCTGAAGACCGGGAGGGCTGGACAGTTTGGCTCCAGATGGCCACCTGCACAGGTGTCCTTCCACGGCAGGGGGAGGGAATGCGGGCTCTTTGGTGTCTCTTCCTGGAAGGACACACCTGCCCAAGTGAGGACTGCACCTCAGCGACCTCATTTAACCTTGCTCCTTCCGTGAAGCCCCTGTCTACAAACACGGTCACCCTGCGGGTCAGGGTTTGCCGGGTACTGAATGTCGGTGTCTCTCCAGCGTTCGTGTGTGGAAATCTGGCCCACCCGCCGTGACGGTGTGATGATGGTATGACTCAGTCGTGGGCACGAGCCTGCGTGAGTGCGGCGAGTGCCCTTGTAGACGAGAGCCCAGAAAGCACCCTGTGGGGCGAGTGCCCTCCTAGACGAGAGCCCAGAAAGCACCCTTGTCCCTTCCTCCTCATGCGCACGTGGCGAGTGGCCCACGTGGAACCAGGAAGCAGGCTCTCAGCAGACACCGAACGTGCCGGCGCCTGGATGTTGGCCTCCCAGCCTCCAGACTGAGAGGAGAGAGCCTCTCTTACTTACAGGCCCCCGCGTCTGTGATCGTCTTTATAGCGGCCAGAGCAGACAGGCGCGAACCTCTGGAAACTGGAGGACACAATTCAGACCATAGCCTCCTGCCTCCCGGCCCCCAAATTCATGTCCTTCTCGAATATAAAATCCGTTCATTCCATCCCAGCAACCCCAAAGTCTTAACCCCGTAGTTAACCCGCCCCAGCACATCCTTCAGAGTCCACACAGACCCTGGGGCGGGCCTCCTCTCCCGGGGTGAGCTGCTAACCGGTGACGGGGCCGGCACCGTGCGGACTCTTGCCGCCAGAGGACAGCTTGGGAGAACCGAGGTGGAAACCCAGCAAGCAGAATCCACCAGCTCCTCCGGATCTCGAGCCCTCGGTGCTCGGATGCCCCCTGGGGCAGCTGTGGTGGGCGAGGCGGGCCTGGCGCCCACCCTTTCCTGGCTGGCGGGGCTGCGCCAGGACCCACGTTCTTCCGGCGTTTAACCTTTGCCCTGCGGCTTTGGTCTCCAGCGCTTTTATCGCCTTGTCTCTGTGTAAACGTTTTAAACAGCCCAGAGTTCAGGAGTGTGGGAAGAAGGTTAGGGTCAGTCTCAGTGCGGTCTGGGGTTTTGTTGTACGTGTTTCTGCCTCATGTTCTCTCTTCTCTGCATTCGGCCCCAGTTGCACATTTGCCAGCAAATTACTTGCCACACCTTGCAGGACACTGCAGTCTCTTTATTTCTCGTTCTTCTGGATGCCCATGCTTCCATCTCAAGCTGTCCTGTCCTCTGTGCCTGGGCTCTGGGTGCTTCCTTGGCCACGGCCGTGGGGAACGTGGGGGACACAGCACCTGCTTGTTTTCAACACCTGGGAGACACCCAGCAGGTGGCGCATGTGAGCGCCCGGCCGGGAAGGCTGAAGGAACTTTGCTCAGAGCAACGCGGGGGTTTCGGGGGTGGGGGGGGGCACAGCTCAGAGGAAGTGCCTGCATTTGCTGAGTTGCGTGTGGTCCTGGGTGTGTGAGGAAGCCGAGTGTCATTGTGGCCCATGGAGCAAACGTGGTCGGGAGGGATGGCTGGGAGCCTCAAAACACCAAGTGGGGATGGGCAAGCCCACGGGGTGCAGGCCGTGCCTGGGAAACGCGGCGGGCGAGGCTGAGGTCACTTTGTAGGGTTGGTCAGAGCACGTCTTCCTGGCGCAGAGGCCGAGGCTGCAGCTCCCTGAGGACGTGCAGGAGGTGTGGGACACGCCGGGGTCTGTGAAGCCCCACGGGGCCGCTGTCCTCTGGGCACGGGATGTGAGTTTCTGCGGACGGTGAGGAGCGCCAGGCTTGGGGAGGAATCCAGGGAGAGGGTGAAGGCCCTGAGTAACAGGTAAGGCACCAGGGAGGGGCGCAGCTCTCTCCTCGGCTGGCCCACCTGGGAGCTGGCCATGGCAACGTGGAATCAAGAGTCCCTCTCTCACCACCTACCCCTCACTGCAGCCGGGTCCTAAATGGAGAGCAGTGGGTCCGAAGGATTGGGCGAACTTGTAAACAGTGTGTCTCAGGCTGATCCTGTGACTCAAGGTTCTCGTTCCTACTAAAGATGCTAGAACAGAGGCAGTGCTCACCAGAAGCCCTCACAGCCCAAGGGCATGGAGTTTGCAGTCCCCGTGTGAGGCAGGAGCCCAGGCTGGACTCAAGGGGGCTCTGTGTGCCTTCGTCTCCCTTCTCATCCTGGGGCTCTCTGCAGCACATCTGGAGTCCAGCCGGGGGCTCTCTCTGCAGCACATCTGGAGTCCAGCCGGGCGCTCTCTGCAGCACATCTGGAGTCCAGCTGGGCGCTCTCTGCAGCACATCTGGAGTCCAGCTGGGCGCTCTCTGCAGCACGTCTGGAGTCCAGCTGGGCGCTCTCTGCAGCACGTCTGGAGTCCAGCTGGGGGCTCCTCTCTGCAGCACGTCTGGAGTCCAGCTGGGGGCTCTTCTCTCTCTGCAGCACATCTGGCGTCCAGCCGAGGCTCGCTCTCTGCAGCACATCTGGAGTCCAGCCAGGGATCTCTCTGCAGCACATCTGGCGTCCAGCCTGGGGCTCTCTCTGCAGCACATCTGGCGTCCAGCCAGGGCTCTCTCTCTCTCTGCAGCACATCTGGAGTCCAGCCAAGGCTCTCTCTGCAGCACATCTGGAGTCCAGCTGAGGCTCCTCTCTTTCTGCAGCACATCTGGAATTCAGCTGAGGCAAAAATGCCCTTTTTGTCTTCAGTGAGAACATGTGCAAATATTTACAAGTCTAAAAATGAGGATGGAGCAAATGTTTTGCTACAATAAATTTTAATTAGATATTAATAGATGAAACCCAAATTTTTTTCCTAAAAATGAAATAAAAAAAGGCTTAGAAGAGAGGGATACTCATGTTATACAAAATTGGATTTTCAGATGTTTCTAGAATCTGGTCTGTGCATGGTAGCCTATGCCAAACATATTTCTGGGTCCATTTGGCCCTGGCCAGGCTGGGACCTCTCAGCAGTGTCCCGGGCCTCAGGGGACAGTGGTCGCCCCGTACATCTGACCTCCCCGAAGCCCCTACTCTGAGTGGATGACTGTGCTTTCCACATCTACTGAGAAAGCAACTGTAAGAGAGCTTCTGCACTCTGGGAGAAAAAACGAACTCGGAAGGTCAGGTGATGGTAGAGCTGTGAAGAGAATGTTCTGGATGTTTATGTCGAGAGCAGCAGAGGCTGTCAGTCTGAGTGTAGCTCACAGAGGGTGTCAGAAGAGGTATCTTTGAGGAGGTGGCCTGAGGAAAATGGGCTCTGCAGGCAAAGCGTGGCAGTGCAAAGGCCCTGGGGTGGGGGCACCCAGCAGCCTCTAGGCGCCCATCCTCCTGGTGCCTTCCCCTCCTCATCCCCTTGGAGTCTCCAGCTACAGACGAAAAGTTACAGAGCCCCATCCTTTGTCGTTCAGAGTGTGAGCAGCTTTCCAATGCCCTGAGTCCCAGCCCTCCTCCTAAGTCCTGGCTCTGAAGCCAAGCAGACAAGCAGTTGGCCTTGCTTGGGGTGGGGTTGTGTTTAGGAATACTTGTCTCCTCACTGGTCCTGGTCCCCCTCCCCGAGTTCTCTGCATCCTGGAGCTGACAGCTGTGAGCACCTGACCCTAGAGACTGAAATGTATTGTGACGGAAAGAGCTCGTGTGAGATGCATTTGGCCGGTTCTTTACAAAACGTGCTCTGCTCACATGCAGACGGCGCCTCAGGGTCCAGACTGTGCGTGTCGGGCTTCTTTCTCTGGAATCCAGCTGCTAAGTGCACCAGCAGCCTGTCAGCCAGCAGGGAGCCGGCTAATGTGTGTGCAGCCGTGTGCGCCCAGATGAGACCCCAGAGCCGGTAGGCTCTGCAGCGCGAGGAAGGTTGCTGGCGGGTCAGAAGTCCTGTCTCGGGCCTGGGCTGCAGGGTTTGGAGGGTTTGCCTCGTCCGGGCCGATGTGTGCACCACAGGTTCTCTGAGTGTGGGCAGTCCTGCTCAGCAAGGGGGACGAGAGGCCCCACGCTTCCCTGGGGTTTTCAGCCCTGCGGGGCCGAGTCTTCCCCACGAGTTGCCCCCCAACCAGCACCAAGGGCAGGAACACCTCACTAAACAGCTGAGGTGGGCGGGGGCCGCACAGGCGTAACCCGAGTGGTTGGTGCCGATGTAGGGGGACCTGGGGACCAGCCCATGAATGCTGGCTCCGGGGGACCCAGAGCCTCTGTCCATCAGCAGAGGACATGGGGCCCACAGACAGCCTTCCTTAGGTACACCGCGTGGCTCTCTTGCCGCCCGTTGGGGCCAGTGGGTTCTCTGCCTGTGGAAGTACCTGGGGCAGTTTTCCTTTACATAGGAGGCCCTTGGAGGTTCCTTTAGCGAATTAGAGCCTAGAAAGAGACTTAGGGGTCATCGAGGTCCAGTTCCAGCTTTGTGTCACTCTCCCACTCCCAACTGTGCCTCAAATGCTGATGGCCTTGTTGCCGGGAGACCAAGGTCCTCGGATGCTCCGAGTGTCCCGGGGCGGCCGACAGAGGGCTCTCTGTGTTCAGTAGCTCAGCCCAGTGTCTTTGGGGCAGTTTATGAAGGGGCAGCTGATGGTGACCGACCCTCACATGTAAACTTCTTTTCCTCCTACCGACCCTGCGTGGGCCTCCTCTGTCATGGGCTTTGTGGGGGAAGAGTTATTTGTGGCCTCCAACCCAGCAACCCCACCTGAGCAGGGGCGCCCCGGACTGTGCCTGGCGGGGGCTGGGACAGGGAGCCGTGGCTGAGGGGCTCTGGCCGCACGCCCTCCAGGGTGGGCATGCACCCCATCTGGGGGGCCCAGAGGGGCTCCCTCAGCTCTCCCATCGGGGCCCTGCTTCTGGGTGCCCCTGGTTTCATCAGGCTGAGCCTCTGAGGATATATATTCCTCCCCTGAAGTGAGCAGAGCCCGTGAGTTCTGGCCTCCCTCCAGCCCAGTGCTGAACCCGGGCCAGCGGCTGGTGAGAGGAGACGTGGGGGTCTGGACTGTGGCATCCCTGGGCTGTGACCCGAGCAAACACCATGGTCTCTGCAAAGAGGTTCTGTGGAGAGTTTATGAGGAAACCTGCAAGCAGCTGTAGGGCCACCCAAGGAAGAGGGGTAGGGCTAGTGTCCAGCCACTCGATGCTGAAGACCAGGGACCGCGGGTGCTGTCCCTACACATCAGCCTCCAGGTGGGAGAGGACAAGTGCAGAGCGCCTCGCTGATCGTCCCCAGCCCGGCCAGAGGAACTCAGCGGCCCTGCCCACCCTGGGGTGAGGCTCAGCCCTCTGTCCCCACACCTGCACCCCAACAGGGACAGGCCAGGTCCCAGTTGGAGCCCCCAGTGGGCACGGCACGGCTAATGCCGTGAGGCGGCCTGCGTTCACCCCTTGCCCGGGGCAAACAGCCAGCTGGCTGCGAGGGAGGAGGAGGCTCATGGAAGCACCCCCTCCCCAGGAGTGAGAAGGGGCTGGTGGGAGGACAGTTGTGGGGGAGGAGAGTCAGAGGGTGACAGCATGGCTGTGCCCTGGTGAGGGCCGGGCCGGACCGCAGTGGCTGTTGTGTTTCCCTGTCTGCGCCTGTCTCCTGGGAAGTTAAAGATCACGACACCATCTTTGTGTTGACCCAGCTCGTTGAGAGAAGCCCATCTGGCATTGATGGTGGGTCCGGGCCTCCAGCCCATGACCGCGACCACTCCACTTTCACAGGAAGTAAGGAAGTTGGGAGTGGAGCCCCTACAAAGGCCTGGTGGTCCTGGCCGGGGCCTGAGCAAGGAGGACCTTGGAGCTGAGTGGCTCGTGTCCAGGACCCTCCCCCAGAGCTTGAGGCAGCCCAGAGACCCCGGGCATGGGCGTTATTGGTATCCAACAGATGCATTTGTTTTGAGTTTATATTGGCCTACATTTAAGTTATATGATAAAGATAATTTAGGTTGACATAGTGAGATAGAAATTTTTTTCTTCAGAAATTGTCCATACATTATCCATGCAAGAAATATTGACCCGACACAAGACACATGTCCTCAACTTGGCAACATGGGGAGACGTAAGCAGGATATTCTGCACGTTACTGTGAAAACCAACACCCGTTTCCACTCCTGCCAGAGGCTTGGGATGGCTGTCTTATTTTCAAGGGGACTTTACGTTCTCTGCCCACATCACAAGGGTGTGGCAAGGATCGGGTATGTGGAAATGCATCGGAATCTGCAAGGCAAGATTATACTCCATCCAGCCAGCCATCTGCCCATTTGTCCACCCACCCCTCTGTCTGCCCACCCACCCGTCTGTCTACTCACCTGTGCATTTGCCTCTGTTGAGCTTTCTTTGCTGGAGTCAGCCCCATCCACACTCATGAATGCGGATGCTCACAGAGCCATGAGAGTCACACTGACCCTCCTTACAGACTAATAAATGGGACCTGAAGAGGTTAAGAGCTTCCCCAAGGTCACCGGGCTGCCAGGCAGGCGCTGGACAGACCACGTGTTGTGACAGGCATTGGCGTGACGGGCGGTGATTTCGGGTGTGTTAAGGGAAGGCCCCTTGTGGGTTGGGAAGGGCTGGGGACAGGCCGCCTTCCTCATTGCCCCGCAGCCCTTGTTTTCTCCCTACTGCACGAACCTCATTTGACCTCTTCTGCTCCACTGCACCTGCCGGGAGGGCCGTGAGTAATGCGGGGATGGGGGGGGCGCTGGGGCCCCTGGGGACAGCAAAGTGCTGGCTTTTGGGGGAGACTGCCCACGTGAGCTGGGGTACTGGTAAGTGTGGCCTGGGCCGGGAGTCCCGTTTGTAAAACTAAAATGCCGTTTCATAAACTCACCCTGGTAGTGAAAGCACGCTCTGCCGTGGCTGGAGCTCTGCATTTATTCAGAGCCAAGTCGTTGTGACGCTGGTGGTAGCGATGACCACGGACACTTAGGACTTCATGCAGCATCTTGAAGACGGTAAGACAGCCAAGTTTGTAAAACGGAAATGGGCTATATATTAAAAAACACATAAAAGTAGAGTTTGGGGGCGCCTGGGTGGCTCAGTCGTTAAGCGGCTGCCTTCGGCTCAGGTCATGGTCCCAGGGTCCTGGGATCGAGCCCCGCATCGGGCTCCTTGCTCGGCAGGAAGCCTGCTTCTCCCGCTACCACTCCCTCTGCTTGTGTTCCCTCTCTCACTGTGTTTCTCTCTGTCAAATAAATAAAATCTTTAAAAAAAAAAAAAAGTAGAGTTTGAGTGAAGACCTAACAGGAATAAGTGTGTTTGTTTTTTATAATGTGCCAGAACATACTTAATATTACATGACCTCTAAAATAAATGACTCACTGGGAAAACACGCCGTAGCCCTCAGTGGTCTACTCTCTTTTCCATCCAAGGGCAATCGCTCACCACGAAAATCCATCCAAGTTCAATCTGAACACAGAAGAGACAAAGTGGAGGCAAGCATAACCTCAGTATTTTTAGCATTATTTCTTATTAATTTGATGTGTCATGTTCCCTCCCCATATTTTGGGGAGCTATTTTTGTCAAAATATTCTCCCTCAAAAAGTACTGTATTTGTCAGGATTCTCCCAAGAAGCAAAACCAACAGGATTTCTGTGCCTGTACCTCTCCTGTCCCTCCATTTCTGTGTCCACCTACATCACCTGTATCTTTACCTTTGTCATCAGTACCTGTATATGTGGGCCTCTCTCCCGCGGGCTGGAGACCCAGGGGACGTCAGGCTGGAGTTCGAGTCTGAAGGCAGTCTGCTCTCAGAAACCTCTTTCTCAGGGAGATCAGTCTCTTCTCTACTAAGGTCTTCATAACCCTAGAGCGTCATCCACTTTACTCAAAGTCTAATGATTTAAATGTTGATCACATCTAACATATACCTTCACAGAAAGATCTAGAACAGTATTTGACTAAATAGACCTAGCCAAGTTGGCACATAATTCAGCACAAGTACCATTCTTTTTTTTTT
>CM053603.1:183293876-183313547 GCA_028646535.1 Procyon lotor
TACAATGTCTTTAACCTACTCTGAAGCGGCCCCCCCCAAAATATGACAACGTGTGGACACAGAGAGAGCGACGCCGCAAATGGGGGGGTGTAAACAACCGGAGGGTCTGGAGCCCATGGGGGGCTCCTGGTACCGCTCCTACACCTTCGCCGTGAGCAGGAATTACAGCAACCTAAGAAATGTGCACAAAATTTTGTAACAGCTAGAAAGGGAATGGCCCTGGCCATAAAGTGTATCAGTAGCTGAGAAGCTAGGTTGGAGGAAACCACGGCGAATATGAGGGCGAGAAGTCGCTAAACTCCGAGGACAAAGAAGGAGCTCTTCAGGCATCAGGGAGTAGAACAAGTCCCTGGAGGTCAGGGACATAACCAGGCAGACTTAGACGGGACTTGGGATGCCAGAAGATGGTAAGGATGTGTTTGCAGGGGCGCCTGGGGGGCTCAGTCAGTGAAGCATCTGCCTTCGGCTCAGGTCCTGATCCCGGGGTCCTGCATCGGGCTCCCCGATTAGCAGGGAGCCCGCCTCTCCCTCTGCTGCCGCTCCCCCTGCCTGTGCTCTCTCCTCTCTGACAAAAAAATACACAACATCTTTTCTTTTAAAAAAAAATGGTATGTTTGCAATATTCTCAGGTGAAAAGAAGTGACTTGGGGTTTTGGTTGCCTAACCATCTTGCAAGAATAAATTCACACAAAGACATGGCCAAGCGTGTCGTAACCGGAAGAATGAAGCACCGTGAGCCTTTCTTTAAAAAGTCTGCTCGACCGTGAGGTTCAGGCAACAGACAGACGAGTAGGAACAGAGGCGACCCCACTGTGCAAGGTTACAGTCTGTGGGAATCTAAGACGTGGGACATTTACAGAAGGTAAATGTCATAGATTTGACAACGTGAAAATAGTGATGTAACAATTTAAATCTAGAGCAGAGACGCTGACCTGTCACAGGAGTGACTGATACTCCGGTCTGTCTTCTCCAAGACTCAACGCTGTCTAACACTGATAAAGAGCAAAAGAATTTAAGTATGTTATTTACACTTAACAACGTAAGCACCTAGAACTAATAAATGAATTCCTCGAGGAAGCAGGGCACAAAGTCAACACACAAAAGTCAGTGCGTTTCTATACACTAACGAGAGCACTCTGAAAAAGAAACTGCAAAAACAACTCCATTTACAATAGCATCAGAAAGAAGAAAATAGTTGGGACTTAATTAACTTAATCAAAGGGGTAAAAGACTTGTACAATAAAAACTACAAAACATTGCCGAAATAAATTAAAGTGTAAACAAACAGAAAGCCCAAGCTCATGGATTAAAACCCTTCTACTGTTAAGACGGCCATCTTCCCCAAAGCAACGCACAGAATCAGTGCAGTCCTTATCGGAACCCTAATGGCGTTTTTTGCAGACAAAGAAAAACCCATCCTGGGTTATGATGGCTACGTAACATTATGACGTACTTAATATCGCCAACTGTATACCTAAAAGATGGTTAAGAAGCCAAATGTGTATTTTACTACAAAAGAAAAAAAAATTGAAAAAATTTGAAAATTTTAACCACCGAAAGAACTCCCCATCCCCACTAAAAACTACTGTAGCTCAAAAAAAAGAAAAAAGAAAAGAAAAATCAGGAAATAGAAAAGAAAGAAAAGATGTGAGTAAATGCTAAGTAGGTTTATTTTCTCATTTCCATAGCAGGCTGTCAGTGCACTGATAAAATTGATAGATCGAATTATATATTTGAAATTTTGGGTTAAATTTTAAAACCAATAAATCAAAACAGGGGGAAATATATTAAGCTATAAAGGCAATCACCAGAACACCTAAAAAATAGACTCTCGCGCTAAACTGGAGGGAACCACGCATGACAGCCCACAGGCTGGGGACAGGACAGAGATGTGTCTGCGGCATCAGGAGACACAAACCCGACACCAAACACCTGCAGGGAAACCCACTCCTATGCTCGTCGGGGAGGAATTCTAGCCCAAGTTGTCGCTGTGGCCATGGGACCAGCTTCTAAATCCCACATCGCTGTCCGCGGGGGGACCCACCGGGCCGTGTCCCGGAGCGGGCGCAGGGCTGCCGCGGGAGGGCACGCTCGTCCCCACCACCGGGCGCCTCCAGCACAGACGCCAGAAGGGACAGGGCACGCGGTGTGCGTCCCCTCCCAGGAACTTTTACAAGGCTGAACACCCTCTGGATGACGCCCATCGTTGCCCCGACAGAACAATAGCATGATGCCCTCTAAGCCCCAACACTAAGACGGGGGGGCCCGGCTGGCGGACGCAGTGCCCAGGCTGCCCAAGAGCCTCGGGCTCGCTCCACCCGGCTGGCCCCGCCAGAGCCCAGCTCACCAGCCGGATGCGGTGCTCCTCCTCCAGGAGGAAGAGGTTCTCCTTCTCGCAGTAGAAGGCGGCAGCGTCCAGGAGGGCCTTCAGCGGCACCAAGCCCACCAGCTGGGAGCCCACCACCGGGAGGCTCAGCTCCTGCCGGGGTCCAGTGACATCCGTGTCATGAGAGCTGCACTTGAGATGCCCTGAAGGGTGTCCTGGGGACCTGCTCACCTGGAGGGGTCCCCATGGCCAGCAGGGGACACCCACCCTGCTCACCTGGAGGGGTCCCCACGGCCAGCAGGGGACACCCACCCTGCTCACCTGGAGGGGGGGTCCCCACAGCCAGCAGGGGACACCCACCCTGCTCACCTGGAGGGGTCCCCACGGCCAGCAGGGGACACCCGCCCTGCTCACCTGGAGGGGGGTCCCCACGGCCAGCAGGGGACACCCGCCCTGCTCACCTGGAGGGGGGTCCCCACGGCCAGCAGGGGACACCTGCCTGCTCACCTGGAGGGGTCCCCACGGCCAGCAGGGGACACCCGCCCTGCTCACCTGGAGGGGGGTCCCCACGGCCAGCAGGGGACACCTGCCTGCTCACCTGGGCTTCTCTGCAGGTCTCCTCGTAGACCGTATGCAGGGCTGTAACCTCAAAGTCCAAGACATTTGTGGACACTTGGGCCAGGTTCTTCTCATCCAGGTACCAGCCAATGCCCTGAACCTTTTTCAGGCGTCCCGGCTGCAAAGGAAAAGTCTTCCCCAGCTCGGCCCTGCCCAGCCCCTCCTGCCGCCTGCACCAAAAGCCGCTTGCGCCCCCCCGCCCCCCGCAAGCTGGCTGGACGGGCCCTCCCTCCACAGAAGCCACGGCCCTGCAGGTCCTGCGCTGCCACCCGGACAGCCGGTTGGTGGCCCTCTCACGCGCCAGAGCTCTCCTCTGCACCAGCTGGGAAGGGGCTCGCCCACCACAGGGAAACTGAGGCACAGGGCACCAGGCGCAGGCCAGCATCTCGCCCCCACCATGTGCTGGGAGCCCGCTGGGGCCACCCCACCTGCCCCTAAACTCCTGGGCTTGGTCCCTGCCAGCCGTCCCCCAGCCCAGGGGCCGGCTCTCCACTCCTCACTCCTACGGCTGGCTCAGCCCACCTGAGGGGGTCCTCCGACCCCTGAATTCCATGGGAACAACAAAAAGGCCTCGGGGTTCGCCCTGCTTGTATGTCGTGCTTACGCACCGCCGCCCGTGCCGTTGGGAAGCCAGGCTCCGGGGCCTCCGCTGTCCGGCAGGACCCAGGTCCCAGGGCAGGGGTGCCAACAGCAGGACGGCACCTCTGCCTCCTTCACCGGGTGTCTCTGTCTGTGTGTCCAAACCACACTTGCCGCAAGGTCAGTGCTCACACTGGGGGACGGCCGCTGTGGCGGACACAGTGGGTCAGGGCCCCGGGGGGACCACAGGCCGCTCACCTTGTCCTTCCCGCGCCCCTGCTCCCGGATGTTGAGGGCGATGCGGTGGGCCTGCTCCTTGGTGCTGAGCAGGTTGATGTTGAACGCGATGAGGAACTTCCGGGCCCCCGTGACAGTGGCCCCCCAGCTGGGGACAAAGGAGCTGGGGCCGAAGTCGGGCGCCCACTCGGCCTGCTTGAGCTGTGGGGAGACTCGGCCTAGCCGTGGGGGCCCCCCAGGAGGGACGCCCGCCGAGGGCCGGAGAGGAGGAGGGCCCCCCCCCCTCGCCCTCCCCCCGCCCACCCTGCTGAGGAGACACGCACCTTCTCAGGGAGGGCCTCGTACTCCCCAGCCCGGATGGCCGGCAGGGCCCGGCGACTGGCCGTCCGCGCCGCCTCCCCGTACAGGTACACTGCGAGGGGGCCCGGCTGCTCAGGGGCCCGGCCGGCGGCCGCCCCGAGCCCCGCGCCCCGCGCCCAGAGGAGAAACAAGGCGGGCCGCTCCCGCCAGCCGCAGCCTGGGGGCCCGGGGCCCGCTCCCTCGGCTGCCCGGTCGCCGCCGGACACCCCTCTGCCCACCCAGGGGCAGGGCGGGCCCCCCCACCGCTCCCCCGGCACAGATGTCCCCAAAAGAGCCATCACCGAGATTTAAGAGTTAGAAGTAGACGTTCGGGATGGAAGCCCATTCACCTTTTCCTTCTAAAACTGAACTTTTCTGAATTCTATTTTCATTGTACAATAAATAAGACCACAAATTAAGAAACACAGAGAGAAGAAAACAAAACTCACTACGAACTCCCAGTCACCCCACGACACGACAGCGTGGGGACACACTGGCCTGTGCCCTGCCCTCACACACCCCGTCTGCCCGAGCCCGGGCCCTGCGAGTGTAGACCCCTGTGCGGGACACGCACTTGGCCTCCGTTTGTCTCAGGTGAATGATTTCTTGATGTGGTGAACCCCAAAGTGAGCTCAGTGTCCTAGGAAGCAGTCTCCTTGGCCTCACGGGGCAGCTAAGCCCGACGCCCGACGGCTCCTGTGCCGTGCACCTCCCCGACGGCTGGGCGCACAGCACAGGAGCCTGCCCTTGGCGAACACGCGGGCGCCGCGGGGCGGTGAGGGGGAGCCCCTACCGTGGGGGTTCCCTTTCGGGCTCTCACCTGGTACACCCAGCTCCTCCGCCAGCCGCCGGCCGAAGGCCTGGGCACAGAGCACACAGTCGTCCATGCTGACGCCCCTCACAGGGACGAAGGGGCACACGTCCAGGGCGCCCAGCCGAGGGTGCTCCCCTGCACGGAGAGGGGTCTGAGGAAGGGTGGCCGGGGATCGGGGTGGGGGGGCAGACCTGGGCTCGGCGGGCTCGCGGACCCCAGCCTCCCTGCCCCCAACCTGCCCTCCACCCCCACACCCGGCTGGTCACGCTGACCCCAGGGGCCCCGGGAGAAGCAGCAGGCCGAGCACTTTGGCCTCGGCGCAGACCCGACCCCGTCCTCAGAGCCACCAGGTGCCTGACCCGGCTGAGCGGCTCCCTCGAAGTTTCCAGAGTGACCTCCTCACACCCTGACCCTCCTCCACCCTCGGGAGCTCGGGCTTGGACATGGGCTCTGTGACTCTCTGTGGCTCCCCCACACGGGCCTGACCTCCCCCGCCCTGAGAGGCCAGAGCCCCTGCCCTTTGGGCCTGTCCGCCGACCTTTGACCCTGCCTGCCACAGCAGCCGTGTTTGGTTTTGCAGGCTGTTGACAGGTCGGTTTCCAAATCTTTGCTCCCGGCCCCCCCAACCCCCAGGCCTGCGCAGGGTGGCTGAGCCTCACTGCCAGTCGCTCCCGGGCACCCCTGAAACGCGGAGGGGGGCTCCACGGCCCTCAGCCTGGCCCAGCTGGCTCTGGGGGCTACGCCTGGCCCGGCAGGGGGCCCCAGGGTCCTCCCAGGGCAGGCTCGTGGGCCGGGCAGCCCCCACAGCCCACGGGGGAGCCCTCACCTTTGTGCTGGCTCATATCAATGAGCGGGAAGGCAGCCCGGGCGGCATTGAGGGCGCCCTCCACCACGTCCTCGGGCGCCCCCACGAACGTGTAGACGGTGCGGTTGGTGGAGGGGCCGGCATCCACGTCCAGGAGCACGCAGCCCGGGGTCTGCACCACCGCGCGGGAGATGGCGTCGATCGCCTGGGGACGAACGCCCGAACTGGTGCCTCAGTTTCCCCACTTGGGAGAAGGAACGGGAGCTTCAGGGGTGACTGCGCCTCTCTGCCCGCCACCCCAACCTCCACCCAGACGTGGGCCTATGGAGCTGGTGCTGAGCACCTGGGAATTCCTCCAAGAGCACAAGCCCGGGGAGGCCCAGCCCTGAGCCGTGGTCGCCAAGAAACGGGAAGCAGGCGGCACCCTCCAGGAGAAACTGAGGCAGGGATCAGAACCCAAATGGAGGGACTCCTGGTGCTCCAACAGGGTGACCTATAGGCCAAGGTCACAGAGGGCAGCGCCCTGGCTCCCCACGCGGGCCCCAGTGGGAGCATCTGCACTAGGGGAGGGGCACCGCGGGCCCAGAACCTTCCAGGCTGGCAGGACAGCTCCGCGGTTGGGAGCAGGGGCTCCGTAGCCCTCAGTGGCCTACACCAACTCCGTAGGCCTCAGGATCCGCCCAGGGGACAGGATAATAGCAGGGCCCACCTGATGAGGTTTGGGGACCGTTGAACAGCCCTGTGACCCAGCCCCAGGGCCAGGACCCCTGCCCGACCGCCCGTCCCACCGCCTCTTCCTCACCCCTGCTCAGCCGCTCTGAGTCCCTGTGCTCACGGGCGACAAGGGAAGTGGCTCCATTTCAGCGAAGACACCCCCCACCCCCACACCAAGCACACCCCTGTCCCCTTGCCCGAGCCCCTTGCCTGCCCCCACCCCTGCACCTCACCTCCCGGTTGTTGCCCTCCGAGAAGTTGGGAACACACTCCACCAGCTGGGACATGGTCTGGGCCTTGATCCCGGCGCTCGTCTCCCAGGGCGGACTCGGGAGAGGAGGGGCGCTCTCCCCGGTGCCTTTATCCCCCACCAGGGCCCTCCCACGGCGGCGGGCTGCTGATTAACCACCAGCCTTGGCAAGGAGGGACCAGTTGCAAACGCGGAGCAGAACAGGGGAGGGCCGGACCCCTGGGAGCCGGAGGGGGAGGAGGAGGGATCCGCCCACCTGGCTAGGACGGCCTGCTTGAAAGCGGCACGTGTGATCAGGACCCTCGGGTGGGGGAAGTCCTCCCAGGGTGGAGGACTCAGGTCAGTGCAAGCTCTAATCCCAGCTTGGCCCAGGGCCTCCCAGTGGTTGTTCCTGTGACCCTCCAGTGGCCCTCCAGTGACCTCCATGTGACTCTCCATGTGACCCTCCAGTGACCTCCATGTGACCCTTCATGTGACCCTCCAGTGACCTCCATGTGACTCTCCATGTGACCCTCCAGTGACCTCCATGTGGCCCTCCAGGGATCCCCCATGTGACCCTCCAGTGGCCCTCCAGTGACCTCCAGGTGACCCTCCAGGTGACCTCCAGTGACCTTCCATGTGATCTTCCAGTGACCTCCATGTGACCCTTCATGTGACTTCCATGTGACCCTCCAGTGACCCTCCAGGTGACCCTCCATGTGATCTTCCAGTGACCTCCATGTGACCCTTCATGTGACTTCCATGTGCTCCAATTGCCCCTCCAGTAACCCTCCAGTGACCTCCATATGACCCTCCAGTGACCCTCCATGTGACTCCCCATGTGCCCCATCAGTGACCCCCAGTGATCCTCCATGTGCCCCTCCAGTGACCTCTATATGACCCTCCACGTGACCCCCCATGTGATCCACTGAGTCTCTCCATGTCGGCTTGTGAGCTGGTGGCAGGAAGACGAGAGCGGTCACGCGTGAGGTCAGGTAGGAGAGTGGGGGAGGGGTCAAATCCATGCCACGCGTGGCTGGCCCCTCAGGGCGTGGTCTTCCAGCTGCTGGCCTCCCGAGGCCACAGGTCCCCACGAAGGGCAGACGTGCCCAGGCCAGCAGCCCGGTGCCCTGCACCCGAGAGCCCAGCTGGGTTAACACTGTCCTGACGGGTGGGCGTTCCCGGTCTACAAAGCTTCCTAACACGGGCCGCCCCGGACCCGAGGTTCAGCTCCGCCCCGCCTCCCGGGGCGCCCTCGTCACCCTGCAGGGCCCTCCCGGAGGCAGACCATCCCCCATGTGTCACCCTCCCGGAGCGGGGCCCACACGGCCGTGGCCGGACAGGGCGGCCACAGGGCACAGGGGAGGAGACGCCCGATCTCTCGGACCCCCAGAGCTGCCAGACAAGCCCAGAGACCCTCAGGGGCTGGGCGCAGCCAGGCCTTCTCCCGCCGGCTCCCCTGGGAGAGCACGAGGACAGCTGTTCCACTTCTAGGTCCCACAAGGGGGTGGGGGAGCCGCGGCAGGACCTGGCGGACAGCAAAGGCCCAGCAGAAGCGCTCTTCCAACCCCGGTGGTAAAACTGAGGCTCACCCGCAGAGAGCCTGCCTCCCAACGGTGCCCAGAAGGGCCTCCGTCCTTCCTCCAGCAGACGCCCTGGTGCCGAGTGTGTGCCCCCTCCATAGGCCGCCAACGTGGCAGAGTCCCCCAGCCGGGGGTTGGCATCCGGTGGCTGGAAGGGGGGGTGGTGTCAGTTGTGGACTGAATGGTGCTCGGCCCCAAAATCGTACGTTGAAGGCCTGACCCCAGCACCTCAGAACGCAGCTATACTTGGAGACGGGCTCTTTAAAAAGGTAATAAAGTTAAAATGATGTCTGTCATAGGGTCACCCTGATCTCCTCCACCTGGTGTCCTAATGTGACAGGAAATCAGGACAGACAGGCTCAGGGACAAGCATGTGAGGGCACAGGGGGAAGATGGCATCCACACGCCCAGGAGAGAGGCCTCAGGGGGAATCTGCCCCGGGAACCCCTCGACCCGGGACATCCAGCCTCCAGCGTGTCCTCCGAACCACACGGTTCCGAGGAGCTTTCTCCGGCTACCCAAGCTGATGAGAGAGTGTCTTGAGGTGCTGGGGCCTCTGGGACACATGAGACGGTGAGGACCGAGGGACAGGCTGCCCCCGCTGGAGGTGGTCAGGACACCCCAATACTTTCATCCTCACACACACAGCAGAGACGTGACCAGAGATGCTCCAATCACAGCCAAGGCCCAGGAAGGTGCCGGCGCCAGGCCCTGGGCCTGACTGTGGGCCCAGGAGGTCACCAGTCCTCAAGATAGGGACCTAATGGGCTCCATTTGGGGGGGGGGGTTGCATCAGATCATCTCCCACATAAACAGATTCCCCAGGAATCCACACCGCGGCAGGGGCCCTCCTCTGTATGCAACACGCTGCCCTCACCGTCTTGAAATTCCTCTAGAACAAGGGACCCGTGTCTTCATTTTGCACCAGGCTCTGTAGATTCTATAGCTGTCCTGCCCGCACCAAATCCTTGCCTCAAGCTCTGCGTTTGGGGAAACCAGCGCTGGCCCCTTCCCGGAAGGAGACAGAGACCTCCCCTGGAGGTCTGAGGGCCGGAGGAGGGTCGGGGAGCCCAGCCTGAGCCACAGCCCCTCCCCTCGAGGCTCTGTCCAGGCTTCATTCCACAGACAGCCGCGGGCACCTCCCGCGGTGCTCTCCATGCCCTCAAAGAGCCAAAGGGAAAGGTACACAGGTAAACAGATTATTTTAATAAAGTGCGACAGTGCCGCGCGGGTGTGGGCGGCGGGCGGGCTGGGCGCCTGGGGTGCGCGGCCCGGGGCCGAGAGAGGCGCCCGCTCCGGCGCCTGCGGCCCTGGGCGCTCCATCGGCGGACGCGGCCCTTCCCCCGGCCGGAGGGGACACGCAGGAGGCACGCGGCCCCCGGGTTTGGAACAAACACGTTTATTGCAGGAAAGGCGTGGCGGGCGCCGGGGCGGGCTCACCAGGCGAAGAGCGGCTTGTGGTCCTCCTTGGAGAGCTCGCACAGGCAGGTGAGCAGCAGCAGCGAGTCGCCCAGGAACTTGGGCGGCACCACGTCGATGACCAGCTTGCGCAGCGCGGCCGGGCTGCTGTGCAGCGGGTTGGCGCGCAGGTCGGGCCGCTGCTTCAGGATGCCGTAGGTGTTGATGAGGAACTCGCTGAACACCGGGTGCACGTCGCGGCTGTAGCCCAGCCTCTCCAGGCGCGCCGTGAGCGTCAGGTAGCGGTGCGTCAGCTCGCGCAGCTTCTTCTCGTCCACCGAGCCGTCCAGGGACTTGACGGACGTCTGCGGGCGCGGCCACCGGGCGGCGGTGAGGGAGGCCGCGGGGCGGGGCCGCGAGCCCGGAGCCCGCCCCCCCCCCCCAGTCCCCGCAGACGGGGCCCGGGACCCCGCGGGGAGCCCCAACCCCCAGGCCGAGGGGGCCCACGGAGCGGCCGGGAGGGGACCCCGGGGCACAGAGGCACACCTGCTTGATCTTCTCAGGGATGTTGGACACCGTGAAGCCGTACAGCCGGGTCACCCCTGGGAAGACGTAGGCCAGGATGCGCCGGTCCAGCTGGAAGGCGATCTCCCCGACGATGCGCCCGTCCTTCTCTGCGCCGGAGAAACTCTGGATCTCTGTGAGGAGCGGGGAGCTGAGGCCAGGGGCCCGGGACACGGCCGGCCGGCGCCCCGGCATCCACTTTAGGGAAAGGACCGACCCAGAGGCAGCGCCTGCAGGTTTGGGGTGAAGCCGCTGGGCCCCATCGCTGCTTCCCTACCCCCAACGGTGAGGATTAATACAAATGGAGAAGGAAACTTTGACCTTTCTGTTGCCAAAAGGGAGAGAGACCTGTCGTCCTTCTTAGAGCAACCCGAGTGACCTGTCTGTCTGCCCCTCCTGATGGGCGGAATGTCCTTCAAAGCTTGTTTTTACAGCCCAGGATCCTGTCGCCGCCCCACCCCCACGGAGTCTGCCCAGACACCTGGGTCAAGGCTGAGCCCTGGTAACCCAGAGCCCCCACCCCCACGCCCAGGCGGGTCCCCGCCCCTCCTGAGGGCGGGCTGCCCGTAGCTTGGGGACAAACGCATAACCCTGCCCACGGGCCTGCGGCCCGGTCATGAGCTCGTGGTAAGACAAGTCTTTCCCGCGTCTGTGGAGGGGACTGCGGGTGGGCCTGTCTCCCTGACGTCAGCGGGCACATCACCGGCCTCCCGTCCCACACCTGCTTCCCGACCTGGCCCCGCACGGCAGCCTCTGTGCCCTGAGCCGCGGGCACGCGCCAGTGCCCCTCGGAGCGTGTGCTGCCCGCAAACACCGGCCAGGGCGCGTGACAGCGAGACACCTGTGGGAGCCGAGCCTGCGAGCCGGAGCCCCTCCACCCGACGGCGCCTTAGCCTCCTGCGACCTCCACGTTCTGCTCCTTCACCCCCACGAGGGACAGCAACACACCGTTTGCAGAGCCTTTCCTCAAGCCCCGGGGCTTTTCCAAACCCCAGCATGAGGCCAACCCTCCAGGGCGCCGACAGGGAGCCGCCGGCGGGGTCCAGCCGGTGGGCAGGCTGTGCGTGCATGGGCCGGGGGACCCCCAGAGGCCGGAGCCCCAACACTCAGGACGCCGCACCGCAGCCCCGGAGAAGCCCTGCACAGCCGTCTGTGGGCCCCGGGACCTACTGTGCCTGCGGCCGGGACAGGTGTCTGCCCTCCTTGGCCCCGTCCTGGGCCAGGGGCCACCCAAGCCCTGGTGCCAGAAGGCCACCCGTCCCCTTGCACCCCGGCAGCATGGTGGCCCCTCCCAGCGCCTCCCTGCCCACAGCCCCGGCTTTTCAGCTCCTCCCGGGGTGGGCTGCTGACCGAGGGCCACCGGAGGGCCACCGGAGGGCCGGGGAGCGGGAGGGGCCCCAAGGGTGTGGATGCCCCGGGCGGAGGGCCCACAGCCGCATGCCGGGGGTGGGGGGATCCTGAGGCCGAAGGGTCCCCGGGTGGGGGAAGCAGGTGAGGAGCTGGTGTGACGGTGGGGGGAGGGACATGGGGCCTCGGCCGAGCCGCAGGACGGGTCGTGGCTCCCAGCACAGCCTTGCACCTCGCTGAAGACTGTTTGTGGGCTACAATTCACAGAGCATAGAATTCCCTCTGTGAGTACGCGCGTCAGATGTCCTTCTGTACCCACAGCATTGCACGGTGGTCACCACAGCCCAGAACAAAACACGACCCCCACGGCCCCTGCCAACGCCAGGGGACACGTCTCCGCTGGACAGGTCCCAGCAGCGTTGTCACGCAGCGTGTGGCCCTGCGTCTGGCGCCCACGCAGCCGTCCCCGAGCTGCGTCCCCACGGCAGCGGGGTCAGCACTGCACTCCCGTCTACACTGAGGAACACCGTGTGTGGCCGGACCCCATTCGGCTTATGTCCCTGTCGCCGACGGGCTCGAGGCCGTGGTGACAAGGCCGCTAAGACCATTCGTGTGGAAGCCCCTGTGTGTCAGATGCCCTCAGTACCTTTGCATACACACCCAGGAGCGGGTTCTGGGACTCGTGGGAATTCTACGTGTAATTTTTGATGAGACAGCGTACACGCGTTCCAATGGCGCCACTGCGTCACCAACGCCCGAGTCTGTCCCTCGTTCTTATGGCAGCCCCTCTCGTGGGCGTGCGGTGGTGTCTCACGGCACTGACGTCCCGTGACGCGGGGCGTCTTTCCGTGGGCTCATTCTCCACTCGCACATCGCCCTTGGGGAATTGTTCCCTTGAGTTCTCTGCCATCTTCAGTTGCCTTGTCTTCCTACTGCTGCTGAATTGTCGGCGGTTTTTATATCTCCTGGATACTAGCCCCTTATCATCCTTATCATCTGATTGACGAGGATTCTCTCCCACTCTGTGGGTTGCATTCATTTTCTTGGAATGTGTTCCTTCGAAATACGTAAGTTTTTGATTTTGATAAAGCCCAGAATATATTCTCTTCGTTTTGTGGCTCATGCTTTTGGTGCCACATCTAAAAATCCAAAGTCGTAGGTTTTGTCTCTGTGTTTTCCTCTAAGAGTTTTATGGCTTTGGCTCTTCTAGATTTTTTAAATCTTTGGTACATTTTGAGTTAATTTTCATTTGTGGCGTGGCGGCCGCCTGTGTTCTCGTGCACGTGTTTGACCCCTTGTCCCAGCACCGTCTGTTGCCAAGACTGTTCTCTCTCCACTGAATTGTCCTTCTTACACAGTTGACCTGCAAATGCTCGGGCTGATTTCTGGACTCTCAGTTCTACTCCACGGGTCTCTGGACGTCGGTCCTTAAGACCACGCACCGTCTGCATTCCTGTAGCTTTCTAGCAAGTTTCGGAACCTCCAGTTTTGTTCTCCTTTCTCAAGACTGTTTGCCTCTTCTGGGTCCCTCACATTTCCATCTGAATTTCAGGATGACTTTGTCAATTTCTGCAAGGAAGCCGGCCGGGATTTTGACAGGGATCTGTGTTGGATTTGCAGATCAGTTTGGGGAGTGCTGCCATCTTAACAATACGAAGACTTCTGGTCCATGAACACGAGGCGTTTTCCACCTGCTCAGGTCCTCTTCACGTTCAGAGTGTACAGGCTACAAACTCCCTTCCATATTAATACAGCTCTCTCACCAGGAAGCGCTCTCTCTTCCCACCCCTGTCTTAAAAGCATAAATTAGATGGAAGAAGTGATATACACCTGAGATGTTCTAGGAATCATTTCTGGTCCAACCTGGGTCTTCCAAGATGCAACCAAAATCTATTCTTCAAAGAAAAAAGTCAATAGCATTGACAAACCTCTAGCCAGACATGTTAGGGGAAAGGGGAAAGAAGACAAAGACTACCGCCATCAGAGATTGGAGATGGTATCACCGCAGACCCTACGGATGTTAAAAGGGTAATAATGTAACATTAGGAACAATTTTGTGCTAATGAATTTGACAAAATGGATGAAACGGACCAATTCCTTAGAAAACGCAAAAGCTCACTGTCGTGAGTGAACCGCCAAAGCTCCCTTGAGAAGGAAGAGATCACCGGGATAGCTGTGTATCCACTAAGGAGCCTGAATTTGCAGCGAGAGAAACATTCCTACAAAGAAAATCAAAGGCTCAGGTGGTTTCAGCGGTGAGTTTTACTGAACGTCTAAAGAGTAAATAATACCAATTCTAAATAAACTCCTCCAGATGATTAAAGAGGACGGAGCACTTTCTACCTCATCCCCTGATGTCAGCATTAACCCGGTGCCAAAACCAGAAACTGACATTAAAAGAGAACCATAGGCCGATGTCCCCCATAGGTAGCAAAAATTCTCAACAAAAGTTTAGGAAAATTAAATCCAACGATACAAAAGAGTATAATACAGGATGAGCACATGGGGTTCATCTCGGGAATGCAAGGTTGGTTTATAATTCAAAAATCAATCAATGAGGGGCACCTGGCTGGCTCCGTCAGCAGAGTATGTGACTCTGGATCTTGGGGTTGTGAGTTCAAGTCCCCGTACAGGGTGTAGAGATGACTTAAAAATAAAAATTCTTTTTTAAAAACTCAATGTAATTAACAATATTACCAGAAATAGACTATGAATAAAAACCAAATGCTCATCTTAATAGATGCAGAAAAAGCACTCAACAAAATCCAGTATCCATTCATTATAACTCTTAAGAGAAACTAGGGATTAAAGGGCTCTTCCTCAACCTGATAAAGGGTGTCTGCAAAGACCTGAGCTAATGTCATACTTCACAGTGACAGACTGAATGCTTTCTTCCTAAATGAGGAAAACACAAAAATGTCCACTGTCACCATTTCTATTCAACATGTGCTAGAGGTTCTAGTCAATGCAGTAAGAAAAAATAAAAGGAATACAAACTAGAAATGAAAAAATAAACTTGTCTTTATTCCCAAATGACACAATCATATATCCTAAGGAATCCACAAAAATCGACCAGGAAAATAAATGAGTTCAGTAAGTTTGCAAGATTCAAGATCGTATTTTGTCAGGGATTCTCCACGGAAATAGAAACAGAACCAATAGGGTGTGTGTGTGTGTGTGTGTGTGTGTGTGTGTGTGTGTGTAAGTAATCAACTCACATGATTATGGAGACTAACAAGTCTCAAGATCTGCAAGGTGAGTCAGCAAGTAGAGATGTGGGAGGACTGAAAATGTTGCTCTAGCCTGACTTTGTTGACTGAGAACCAAGAGAACCAACGATGTGATTTCAGTCCAGAGTACGTACTGCAGTTTTCCAACTCAAGAAAAAGTGATATTTCAGTTCAAGTCCAAAGGCAGTCAGACATGAGGAATTCTCTCCTCCTCAGGAGAAAGGATCAGCCGTTTTGTCCTATTCAGACCTTCAACTGATTAGATGAGGCCCACCTACACTGGGAGGGCAATGTGCTTATTCAGCCTATTGAGTTAAATGTTAAACTCACCAAAAATACTTTCACAGAAACACCCAGAATGCCTAACTATATATCTGGGTACTTCATGGCCCAGTTAAGTTGACAAAATTCACCACCACAGGAATAAATTTACAAAAACGAATTGTGCTACTATATACTCTAAATGAACAATCAAAAATTCATAATTATAAAGAAAATACTATTTCCTATAGCATCAAAAATGTGAAAATACTAAGGAGTCAATTTAACAAAAATGTGCAAGACCTAAACTCGGAAAACTAAACATTGTTGAGAGAAATTTTTAGACAACAACATAAACAGAGAGATATATACAGTATTCATGGCTCCAAAGGCTTAATATTGTTAAGGCTGATCTGAAATTTGATTGACCTGAAAATTGATCTAACCAATCTTGCAATAGATGCAAGGCAATCCCAAACTCTCAGCAAATTTTTTGTAAATACAGACAAGTCGAGGGGCACATGGGCGGCTCCGTTAGTTGGGCATCCAACTCTTGATTTCGGCTCAGGTCTGATCTCACGGTGGTGGGATCTAGCCCCACATTGGCTTCCGTGCACAGTGGGGAGTCTGCTTGAGTTCTGCTCTCCCTCTCACTCTGCCCCTCCCCACCTCTAAAAGAAATAAATATATCTTTAAAAAAAAAGTCGTTTCTAAAATTCACGTGGAAGTGCAAAGGACCTAAGATGGCCAGAACAACTGTGAAAAAGCAGAGCAAAGTTGAAGAACCCGTGCCGCCCGATGGACGGTCTTACTCTAAAGCTACAGTAATTGAGGTGGGTGCACATTGGAATCCACACGGGTGGGTAAATAGAACAGCGCGGAGGATCCGGAAATACACACACACACACACGAAAGTGTCAAGGCGATTCAATGGAGAAAAAAATAATCTTTCTGAACCCTGGTGCTGGAAGCAGTAACCATCTAATGCGAATCTCATACCAAGTATAAAACCTGACTTGAAATTGACCAGAAACCTAAATGTAAAACCTAAACCCATAAAACTTCTAGAAGAACACACAGGAGAGAATTTTTGTGACTTTCAGTGTGACAAAGATTTCCTAACTAGGACACAAAAAGCATGAACTATCTAAAAGAAAAAAATCAATAAACCGGACTTCATCAAATGAAACAGTTTTGCTCTTCAAAGAACACTTGTGCCAATGGAAAAGCCACAGATTAGGGGCCTCCATTTGTGAAACATATGCCCAGAAAAGGACTTGTGTGCAGAACATATGAAGAACTCTGACAACTGGATCATAAGGAGAAAGCAACTGAATTTTTTTAAGAGGCAAAAAATTTTAACGGAAGCAGCCCGGGCCCCTGGCCCCCCAGCCACGTTCTCCTCCCTCTGCTCCAGAGGCGCTCCGGCCAGCTGGCCCCCAGCCCCCACTCCGGCTGCCCACCCCGGTGCCCTGTGCCCATCCCGGTGCCCCGTGCCCACCCCGCCCCCGGCTGCCCACCCTGGTGCCCGTGCCCACCCCGCCCCCAGCCCCTGCCCCAGCTGCCCACCCCGGTGCCCTGTGCCCATCCCAGTGCCCCATGCCCACCCCGCCCCAGCCCCCACGCTGGCTGCCCACCCCGGTGCCCGTGCCCACCCCTGCTGTGCCATACCGTTAAGGTAGTAGCTCCGCCTGGTCCGGTCCCCAGATGGCAGGCTGCTCTCCGAGAAGCACACTTTCTTGGGCCGGACCATCTCCCTGGGCTCCAGCAGGGTCTTGTCCGCCAGCGGGTCCTGCAAGGGGCTCAGGAGTGGGGACAGCTTCCTGTCAGTGCCCCGGGGTGCACGCAGCTCAGGGGAACTGAGGAAAGCCTTGAAGGGCACTTGGCTGGAGGTCGCACAGCCAGGAGAAGCGTCGTCCTCACTGGAGATGGGGGCGTGCGAGCACAGCAGGTCCTCCAGGGAGGACGTCTGCAGCTGAGAGGGTGTGTCGGGGGCGCTGGCGAACCTTCCAAAGTCTGCAACTGGGGGGGCGGGAGGGGCAGTCAGGCCGTGTCCCCGAAACACCCCCGAGGAGGGAGAGAACACGGAAGAACTCAGGCCGTGACACCCAACCCCGGGCTTCCGGGCCCTCGTCCTCCCCGGAGAAGAGGGTGCCTCGGACGCCCACCCCACCAAGGGAGCCGCCGGCCTCGCACTCACAGGCGAGGCGGGCGTGTGCCAGTGCGCTTCCTGCCCACCCGTCCAGGCACACGCGGCCTGAGGGACTAGATCTGCCTGAGGCGTTCCCGTAAACGCTGCCACCCGAGGCATCGTGATTCTGCCACGTACCTTCTCGCCGCAGCATTATCTTTTGGGGGAATTTATCCACACTGAGTCGTCGGGTAGCTTACCTGAGATTTAACCGGTTCCTGCCACATGTGTCTCACACACACACACACACACACACACACACACTTCCACACCCATTGCTCTGTGGATAGACCTGAGGATAGTTCCTGGTTTGCTCAAAAGCAAAGCTCCACTCAGCACCCCCGATGGCCCCTCTGCTCAGAGAGCACGCGGCGCCGTCTACACTGGGCTCCCGTGTGCCTGTCCCACTTTCTCTGTGTCCCGCACGCGTTGAATGTACACCACTCCCGCCGCGTCCCCCGTCCTAGGTAAGCGAGACCAGACTGATGACGTCCATGGCTTTGCCCTGAGCCCCAAAGCACTGAACATCTCGTCCTGTGCTTCTTAGCCCCTCGGGTTTCCTCGAGGGGAATTCTCGCTGCCTTTTCTCTGCTCCTCTTAGCTTTTGGGGGGCTGGCAGAGGGCCGAGTGCTCTTTAATTATTTGTAGGAGCTCTTTTTGTTTCCTGTGTACTCATTCCTTGCTGATGAAAAGTGCTGTAAATGTCTTCTTCCACTGGTGCCTTGATTACATTTTAATCTCTCTTACAGTGACTCGTCACGCAGAATTTTTTTAATTATAATATAACCAATTTTAACTTATCGATTCTTCTCGTGATTTCTAAAACCGTTTTCTATTCCCATATGGCAAACTTGCTCTCCTAGCAATAGTATATTTTTAGTAGTTGTAATGGGAAATTCTCAGGGCACCCGGCTGGGTCATTGGGAGGAGCCAGCAACTCCTGGTCTCGGGGTTGTTGGGGCAGAGGTTACTTACAGAAAGAGAGAGAGAGAGAGAAAGAAAGAAAGATTATATCTTAAAAAGTACCTCCTCAGAAACCAGCTGATCCACCTCCGGCAATGTCTTCCCAGAAAAAAATATTCAAAAACAGAACAGCCATCAGGATGTGTCTTGCCTCCCGCCTGCCCACTTGGCCAAAACGGCCGTTCCGTGGGCCTCCCAGTGTCCCGACCGGCCCAGAAACGGCCCACCGAGCACCCTTCAGGAGCAAGCCAAGAATGCGACACGAGAGCACCCTGGGCTGCCCCAGAGCCGGGGACTCAGGCCCTGAGGACGGGCGGCCTCCCCACAGGGGCAAGGGGTTGCCCAGCCCTCCCCGGGGGCCTGTTCCAAAGGGGCTTCTGAGGTGCTCAGCTGGGCTTGCACTTTGTTTTGTTCCTATCTAGTGAGTTGTGATTCCCTTCTGTCACAAGCCTTCAGTAAAGTTGTGTTAATATTAAAAAAAAAACCCAAAATTTCTAATCTTCAGTCAAGTCCAAAAAGCAGGCACATTTGCAGGCTATGTTTTAATGCAGCTATAAGTGCATAAGAAGCATGGGCACAAAATCCCGTTTCCTCAGAAGTAAAAGCCCCCAAGTAATGATCACATCAAGGAGGATATGAAAAAACGATTATTGAGAAATAATGAAAATCAGAACACTATGTATTAAGACATCAGTACACTTAAAACTATTTTTTTGAAATTAGTAATGTAAATGCTTTAAATACTTTTTAAAAATCATCCAAAAATTAAACATTCAGACCAAGACATGAAGAGGAGCTCCTAAGAAACAGGAAATCTAGAAATAGCGGAAACGACAGCAGGAATACACCGAAAGGAGCCCCACAAAATGTCCGTGAGGCCGCAGAGCTGTGGACAGCGACTTTGCGGAAACCGAAAACACGGGGAGTCAGAACTGGGAAGGAGAAAAGCCACATCGGGAAGACCAGGAAGGGCACCATCACCAAGATTGCAGCAACGGGACGGCTCTCGCGGGAAGGAGTTTTGTTTTTTTTTTTTAAAGACTTTTTACTTATTTGACAGAGAGAAACACAGCGAGAGAGGGAACACAAGCAGAGGGAATGGTAGCGGGAGAAGCAGGCTTCCTGCTGAGCAGAGAGCCCGATGCGGGGCTCGATCCCAGGACCCCGGGATCTGATCTGGGCCGAAGGCAGACGCTCAACGACTGAGCCACCCAGGTGCCCCGCGGGAAGGAGTTTTTAAATGACTCGGTAAGAAGCAGAAAATCTAAATGGACCAAGAAGCAAAGAAGAAGAATCCAGAAGTCACAAAGCCATTGTGCTCCAAGAGCGCGGGCCTGCAGGGGTGACAGTAGGGTCTTTCAGGTTCCAAATGATTCTCATCCCTACGCCGCACGAACAAGGGGGGAGCACTGAGAACAATGAGAATATGTTTTTTTTTGTTTTTTGTTTTTTTTTTTTTAAAGATTTTATTTA
>CM053603.1:183322503-183345735 GCA_028646535.1 Procyon lotor
AGGACGCTGCTCCAGACCCGCGGCAGCTCCGTGCCCGACGGCCACAGCGCAAACACAGGGCCCCCGGCACCACCTCACTCTGGGCCGGACCAGGCCTTCCCCTCTTGGCCGAGCACTCAGGGTTCACCAGGGCCCAAGAGCGAGAGACCAGGCCAGAGCTATACCCAGAAAGGGAGGCAGGAAGGCCTGAGGCCCATGCACAGAGAGGAGGCAGGATGTCCTGTGAGAGACGGGCAAGCGAGCACAGCCACGGTGAGGGCTGGGGGGCCGAGGGGGCCCCTGGTGGGCCTGGGGGGCGGGCTGTGCCCTATCCTGTCTCACGTCGCTCAGAGACGGAGAACAGCGCGGCCTGAGGAGCACCTGAGAGACGGGAAAGACAAGAGCTGTGTGGCAGGAACTGCTTTAGAATGTTCTAGAGGCCCAAACCTCAAACTCTGATACCCCGTAAGACCCAGTGAGCACTGCCCTCCTCACTCAAGGCGGATGCACTTTACTCGGCGCTAAGTCGAGAGCCCACACAGGATCACCCCGCTGCTAAAAGGGGGATGACTCCCAGTCCTGAGGCAGCCACAGGTCCCAGTCCACCAGGGTGCCACAAGCCCCTGGAGCACCGGCGAGCAGGCTGGGAGCGGGGCTGTGTGACACAGCACCCCGGACTGACCCAGAAAGGCTGCCACCACGGCCCACAGGGGCCCACACCAGTACGGGTTCCAGCCGTTGTCGCCTCTAGGAGCCTGTCCACGCCGGGCCTCTGTCGGCCCCGGAGCCTCCGAAGTGCCGAGCCCTGGGCCACAGGCTTGGCACAAACCGGGGCTGGGACCCGGCACCCCAGACCCCACAAGGCAAGGGCAGATAGCGAGTTCTGCGGGGAGATGGTCAAGGGAAGAAGAGCACCCTCCCGACTGGCCAGAAGGATCGTGAGAGGCGGCCCAAGGAGCAGCACTGCAAACCCACCGAGAGGTGGGGAGGGAAGGGAGGGCTAAGTGCGGGAGGAGCAGAGGGGACAGACGGGGGTCCCGTCGGCCAGGCTCTGGTGGGAGACCTCACCTCCAGGAAGGCCCCCCCAGCTCCAGAGACTGGCCTCGGGAGGGCCTCCCGCCGCACGGGCATGGGGTGGGGTGCTCGGGGTGGGGAGCACTGACCGGGCCAATGCTGATGCACTTGGAGAAGCGGTCGTCTGCCACGATGTGCTCGTACAGCGTCTGGATGGCCCGCTGCCGCAGGGCGGTGCTGTGGTGGCGCTCGTACAGGTTGAGCAATGCTGCAGGGGTGAGGCCGTCAGCACAGGACGGCACCTGGGCCCTTCCCCGCCCTGTCCACCCCGCCGACCCTCCCCGGCAGCCGGGTCTGCCGCCCGGCTCCGCCCCGAGCGCCGTGTTTCCTGAGCGGAAACCCAGCCGGGGCATCTCGGCAGGGACCCAGCTCCCACCCTGGGGCGTAGCACGGAAGACATGAGCAAGGGAACAAGATGCTTCCACACACAGCCCCCCGTGCTGGCCCCCAAGCCACCAGGCCTCCTGCACGGAGATGGGCCTCCAAGGGGCCCTGCGGAGTCCCGCACCTTCCCCCGAAGGGAAGGGACGGGTGTGCCCTCCAGGCCCGCAGCTCCCCAGCCCCCTGTCCAGGAGCCCCAGCCCCAGGCCTGCTCCGCGGGCCAACAGAGCAGACCTACTGGACACGAAGCACACATGGCTGTCCCCCTCGTCACCACCGGGCCCAAAGGACAGGTGGGCGAGAAGGGAGGAGACTCCAGCCCCTCGGGGAGCACCCACCGTACACCACGCGGAGCAGCCAGCTGTGTGGTGTGTACAGCTCGTCGGGGGCCACGCTGCTCCTGTGCGCCGGCCAGTCGATGCCCGCGTAGTCCTCCACGTAGAGTTCCTGGGGGGTGCCAGCGCCTCAGCACCCTCCTCGCCCACCGCCTTCCCGGGGGCACACCCCAGTGAGCATCCCGCGCCCCAAGCTGGCTCTCGGGCCTGCTTCCCCAGGCGGACCTGCTCCCAGGTGCCCCGAGCCGTCCCACCGCTCGAGCCCCTGCGGGCCGTCACTTAGGACACGGGAAGCGGAGGCTCCACCCTCACAACTTGACACTCAGCTCTGCGCGGTCCCAGGCAAGCAGGCCTGTGCAGTCGGACTCAAGGGGACCCCCCTCCAGGCCCGGGGGTCCCTGTCCGGGAGGTCTTACCTGGCGGAGGCTCTGGACCAGCGGGTCCTCCCTCGCGCTCAGCCGGGTGGCGTAGCAGTAGCTCATGGGCAGGTAGACCTGTCGGCAGTGGCACCAGAGCGTGGAGGGGTGCGCGGGGACCCAGGCAGGAAACAGCCTGCGGAAGGGAGGGCGCGTTGGCAGAGGACCCCTCCAGCACCACCCGCGCCGCCCCGGGCCGGTCCGCACGGCCGCCGCATGTCACGGCCACGCTCCCGGGGGTGCCCGCGGGCACAGTCCGCAGGGTGACAGCCACTACTCCTGCTTCAGAAGCCAGGACACTTGGCATCTACACTTCCCGTGCAAAGACGCCACAGTAACATAAAATGTCAATGACGGAGAAACAGGGTGAAGGGCCCAAGGGAACATTCTCGACCATCTTTGCAACTTTTCTGGAAATTGAAAACTATTCCAAAATAAAAAGTTCATCTAAAACCCTTCAGAACTGGCTCCCCTTCCCAAGGACTGAGGCCTTGAGGGTCATCTCCACGAACATGCTCTGGCCCAGACGTCTGGCCTGACCTAAGCACACACACCTGCGCCAGGCTCCAGGTACCCGGCACTTCCCCACTTTCCCTTTCAGCCCCTGTCGTCACGGGGGAGGGGAGGGCACACAGGCACGCAGGCCAGTCACTGTGGCCCGGGCCACCCCCCTCCCCCCCGGGCTCCAGCACTCACTTCAAGGGCGCGAGTTACAGCTTCCACTGCAGTGCTTCTGGATCTCCAGCCGCCCCCCTGCACACCTCCCCCCTCCAACCCGCCCTCCAAAAGCACCCCCGGCAAGGCCGGCAGTGCTCTCGTGGCCCAGCACCAACTGCCAGGCCCGGACACCAGCCTCCCAGCGCCTGCTCCGGGCCTTCCCCCGCCCACGCCTCACACACCGACAGGTCCCGGGGCTCCAGGAAGGCAGGGATGGCCCCAAAGCACTCCCCACCTCCTCCCAAGTGCCCGCCCTGGGCAACGGTGCCCCTCCCAGCACCTCTCATCACCACCCTCCGCCCCACCACCACCCCTCAAGGCCGCAGAGGTTGGGCCCTCAACTCTGGCATCGGAGCCCTTCACCTACGAGGACGCCAGCGAGGTCGTCTAACAGCTGCCCCCGAGCTCCCCGGGGGCCGCGACATGGCTGACAGGGCTCCGGGGAGCGCCTGGGGCTCTACCCAAGCTCTGCCAGGGCGCTCACCTCCTGAAGGTGACACTGGGGGATTTACACGCACACGAACGTTTTCTAGACAAATGCCCAAAACGTTAAGACACTGGTTAGAAGTATTTCACCACAAGGAATTAGTGTTGATTCTGCGGAGGATTTAAACAGCACCGGGAGTCCATTACTGAGGAAAATCTTCCCTTTTAAAGACACGCACCCAAGTGCTCACAGGTGACAATATGATGTCCAGGGCTAACTTTCCCAGTCACCGGCGGAACGGTAAGGGAACAGAGAGGAAGCGCAGCACGGCCTGGAGCTGAGGCCCGCACAAGCCGCGCGGCCTGCTGCCTTCTCGTTCCCACAACCGCAGAGGCCCCGAGCGTCCGGGGGGACCAGACACGGCGCGGCTCCCGCAGTGACGCCACAACTCCACGCTCCCCAGGCCGGCCGGGCCGAGCCCCCGGTGCCTCCCTCCCTCCTGCCCTCCCGTCGGTCTGCAGGCCTCGGCCGAGCGCGGCCTCCACCGGGAGCCTGACGCAGCCTCGCTCCACTGTGCGGGCCACCCCTCGTCTGTGGAACAGGAGCAGGTGACCGGGCCGGTCACCCCGCTCAGGAAGGCACTGGCAGCCCAGCCACAAACCAACCGCAGAAGGACAGGCGTACCACATCTCCGGGAACAGAGTGTTGAGGCCTTCCCAGCTGTAGACGTTCAGGACCGCCAGCCAGAACTTGCCCCAGGAAGGGATGACCACAGCACCACCTACAGAAAAGGCCCCAAACATCTGCCTGACTGAAGATCAGCTCCTCGGGAAGCACGTGCATGACCCGAACACAGTGCTGAGGCCCCTCCAAGCCCCGGAGAGAAGCAGGCTCCCGAGCTGCTCAGGACTGCCCAGCAAGCAGCGCAGGGGCTGGCTGGGACCGGCGGCCTCCCCAGAATGCCCAAGGCCAGCCCCGAGACAGACATGCGAAGCCTCTGCCTGCAGGAAGGAGCACCCGGCACGAGCTGCGCAAGGAGTACCTTTCTTGTGAAGAAGGTTCCGGGCTCGTACCAAGTCAGGATCGTCAGGCCCGACACCCAGGATTCTCAGAGACACATAGTTGAGGGCCGTCCCAAACACCGTGGACTTGTCCTCCACGTGCCTTAGGGAGCAAGAGATGGAACAAGAAAATGCCACATTTCATTACTTCGACGAAATTAAGCTAGGCAGCACGCCTAGGTGGCTCAGTCGGTTGAGCAACTGCCTTGGGCTCGAGTCATGATCACTCGATGCGGGGTCGAGTCCCACATCGGGCTCCCTGCTCGGCGGGGAGCCCGCTTCTCCCTCTACCTCTACCTGCCTCTCTGCCTGCTTGTGCTCTCGCTCTCTCTCTGACAATAAAATCTAAAAAAAAAAGAAAAAAAATTAAGCAAGGCTTTCAGCGGCATTTCCTGAGAAAAATCAAAAATGCCAAAATACCTTTCACTGACATAACCCATAATCGGACAACATAATAAACACCCCAAAGTGCCACACAGCTCCCACACCCGGACGTTCCCCGGGTGCCTGTGCGGGCCCTGCCGCCTCCTCTGCTCCCTTCCCACACCCGAGTCAACGGGCCCAGTCCCCGGGCAGGGGCCCGACTGCGGCTCCTTCACTGCCACAGCACACGGACCCGGTTTCAGAGGGACAAGCGGAGGCCCAGAGCCCCATCCGGGGGCGAACAGAGGCTGAGCTGTCCACCAAGAATTCAGATGGAGAATCCCCGTGCTGTGGATTTAGCTCGCCGGGAGGAAGCCCAGCCTGGGTGTGGAACAAGGGTACAGAGCCCAGGACCAGGGTGGGCAAGCGGCTGACCCCCCGGGGGAAGGCCCTGCTCCCAGAACACGGTGTGTCCAAACAGCACACTGAGAATTGGGGGGAGCACCTGGCCCCCCTAGCTCCACCCGCTGCCACCCCAGAGTCAAGGACTTCCTCCGGCCCTAGCGAGAACAGCCAGATGGCCTTCTGGGGGGTGAGTTCCCAGAGTCTCTGAAGCAGCCAGAAAGCCCAGTTACAGCCCGAGCTGTAAAACCGACGGCCAGAGTGTGCAGCCTCCTACCCTGAGACCCCTGGGACCCAGGGCCCAGCCGGCACCCAGCACAGGCCAGCTTCCCTCCTACCACGCTCTCGTCCCACCCGCCCGGCTCCGCAGTAGTACAGCCACCCCCACCCCCGACAGGTGTGCCTCCCACGAGAGAACATGGCGCACACGCGCGCACACGTGTGCAGTGACAAGATGACTCACAGGCCCCAGCCCCCATCGGGGAGCTGCACCGACCGCAGGAACCGCACCATTTCTTCTCTGTAGCCCGCGGGCAAGGGGATCTGGGCCACGTAGCAGGTGATCAGGAGGCCTATGTGGCAGAAAAGGTGTTCCTCACCGGGAGCAGACACTCAGCACCCTTTCCCCCCACCCTACAGGGGCTGGCCCGGTGCTCCCCTTCTCATGGAAACGAGCCTGAGAAGGCGAGTCCTCCCAGCCTCCTCAGGGACTCTGGGAGTGAGGCCCCAGGAGCAGCAACAACGCATGAACTCCCCACATGGGTGTGCAAAGCCCTCCCAGCCACTCTGAGGTCCCACAACACTGTCCACACCTGCTGGAAAAGAAACACCAAATGGCTCACCCCTGGATAGGATGATTTATTGCTTATGTTTTTTTGTTTTATACGTTTTCTTCTAGCATATGTCACTTTGCAAATGGGGGAGATGGCGAATAAATATTATCCACAAAAAACCTTCTACAGCCTAGCCCTCCTGAATACGGTGCTCACGGGCCACCCCCAAGCCCAACCTCCACCTCCCCCCGACACATGCCTGCGCTGCCTGCCAGGGAGGTGAGGGGCTGCGTGTCCCGGGGGAGGCCCTAGCCAAAGCGCACCACGGAATACGAGCCCGACTCTGGCTCCGAGGCCTCAGAAACCCTGCAAGACACACTCACACAGAGACACATCCCAGAAGAAGGGCAGCAAGGTCTGGAGATGCTGCAGAGGCTCATAGAAAAAAATCATGGCAAATCCAGCCCATATCTTTTCATTAGAGTCGTGATGTCGTCAAGACAAAGAAACACACATGGCCAAAAAACAGAGCTAGCGTCTTCTCCATTTTATAGGCAAGCAAACAGGTCCCAAGTAGTAGGGCTCGGGGCTGGAGCCCAGAGGGGTGGACCCCAGGGTCAGGGCTCACCACAGTGATGCACATATGTGCACGTGTGACCCAATCCAATTCCCCACATCACGTATGAGTCAGTCAAGGCACAGTGAGGTCCTTGCCCGGGGTCAGAGCAGGCCAACGCCATGTCACTGCCTTCCCATAAAGACCCATGAGAATAGTCAATGCCACGTGAACCACACTCATGGGGAACTGTCCTTACAGAACCATGGCCCCCAGGGGCATTTTCCAAATTAAAGCAGGAAAAGGAAGGACCGGTCAAAGCTCAGCCAGCCACAGAAAAACCCTGTAGGGTATCTCTGAACAGACCAACCTGAGCAATACGGTCTATCCAGAGTTCAAAACGGGGAAGGAGAAGACCCAATCTGCAGCCTGCACGAGGGAGGAGCCCCAGCAGGCAGAGCCCAGAGCCGCACCGGGTCCGTGTGCTGTCCCTGGTGCTGTGAGCGTGTGACCTGGCCTGATTCTCGTCAGCCCCATGTCACGGGTGAGGTGGCAGAGACAGTGAAGTCCTGTCACCTTGCTCAGAGAAGGCAAATGCGGTGTCACTGCCTCCCGATGAGGAACTCTGGCAATGGTCTCAGCGGGCTCCAGGTGGGACAAAGGGAAGAAAGAGCCCTTGACGTACCCCTAAGGACAGGCCCATCGGTCCCTGGACAAGAAGCTACAATGCTGTGCAGCCCAGGGGACACAAGTGCATGACGGACTCCCAATGCTCCTCCCACTAGAAGAAAACAGTCCTTCTACATAAATTCACAGAAGGGACTTTCTCACTTTACACTCTCAGAACACAATGGTTTTAGCTAGTACCCGTACCCAGGAAGCCCAAAGGCAATCCTCCCAGCACTCCCCGACTGAACCCGCAGGTTCCCCGCCTGCGCTCCCTCAGCCACCCCTCCCAGCCAAGCTCCCACACACAAGCTGCCTGGCCTCCCCCAACCTGCCCAAAGAAGGCTTAAGGGTCCCACCCACGGGGTGCTGGCTGGCTCAGTCAGTTGGTAAAGCCTGCAACTCTTGATCTTGGGGTTGTGGGTTTGACCCCACACTGGGCTGCAGAGATCACTTAGAAATAAAACCTTAAAAAAAAAAAAAAAAGATCCCACCCATCGCCTGACACCTTTACAGAGGCTGGGTCCTCCACCGGGGGGGTGCCTCTGCTGCCCTGCACTGGGCCTGGGTAAATGAACATAGTAGCTTTTATGGCATTTTAATATATTCTGATGCTCTTGCTCTGGATAATGGTAAGGGCACCGGTGCCTGATAGATTGGAAACAGAAGTAAATGTGTTGTTGATAACAGTGTGACTTTTATCCCCCTGCCCCCACAAGGGTGCCCCTCGCTTCCCTTTGGAAAACACTGGGCTGGCAGTGCCTTCCCGCCCACGCCCAGCACCCACACCGGGACAGCGAGGCACAGGGCAACCCTCCAGAGACCTTTCACACCACAGCTCTCACGGGGGCCTGAGCCTGGCCGGCCCGGGCCTCCAGCGGGCCCGCTGGCCTCTCCCACGGCCCGGGCAGCACCCACCTACCCGGCAGGAGGAAGAGCGGGCCGCCGTAATCACCGGCCCAGTGCCCGTCCTCGGCCTGCAGCCCCACATAGAACACGATCCCGTTCAGAGCCCCTCCGTGGGCCGTGTCCGCTTTGGGCAGGTCCTCGAAGTAACTCCCCTGCCAAGGAGAAAAGGGCCGGGCGCCGAGGAATCCGGATTACTTTACAAGCTTCGCCCGTTCCGGCCGAGGGGCTACGACGACCGCTCGAGCAGGTCAAAGGAAGCCCCACACCCTCCCGGTTCCCGGCCGCCCATTGCCGACCGTGTCCACCGCTCGCCGGGACACGGAGCGCGGACTCCGCCGGAGCCCCTCTCGGGCGCGCCCCGGCCACGAGGACGGCGGGTCCTCACGCCTCGCTCAGCGGGCGCCCGGCCGACCCGACCCGCCGGCTCCGGGGCGCCCGGCCGCACTTACGGGGTCCAGTCCCAGCGAGTGCGCCTCCAGCGCCGTCTGCCCGCGGCCCGGCTCCTGCTCCCCCAAGTACGTCCACGTCTGCCGGCCCCGCTCGCTGCGCAGACGCCAGCGGCTGAGGTCGGTGGCCGGCTCCGTCTTGTAGGGGCCCCCTCGGCGCCGCAGGCACCTGGGGGCGAGCGAGGGCGCTCGGCTGAGCCGCCGGGCCCGCGGCCCCTCCCCACAGCCCCCCGGGGGACGAGCCGGGCGCCCCCCGCCGCGCCCTCCCCTCTCGGGGGTCCCGGGGCGCTCGGGGACTCACGTGCCCTCCGTCATGACCGCGGCCGCGCTGCTCGCCGCCCGCGCTCGCGAGCCCGGTCCTAACCCCGGTCCTAAACCCCGGTCCCGGCCCGGGCGCCTCGGCAGACGCCGCGGGGCGCGGTGGGCCGATGCCCTGCAGCCAATCAGAGCGCCGCGAAGGTGGGCCCAGGGGGCGCTCGGCCGCCTCAGTGGTCGGGAGCGGACGTCCCAGCGCCATGAGGGCGTGGCCTGGGCGTGGCCTGAGCGGGGCGGGGCCGGGCCGGGGGCGAGGGGCGGGGCCTGCGGGGGCGGGGCCTGCGGGCGCGCCGCGAGCTCGCGGGCGCCCGGGCGGTGACTTGAAGGGCGACGCGCCGAGGCGGCCGGCCGTGTGAGGCAAGGCGATCCGGCAGGAGGGGCTCGGGCCGCGGAGGAGGCCGGCGGGCTGGAGGTGAGCGCGCGAGGGGACGGCGCGGCCGGGCGGTGAGGTGGGAAGGCTCCTCGGAGGAGGACGGACGGCGGCGCGGACCCCAGAGGAAGCCGGCGGGGGGGGCCGCTCGGGGGTGGGGGTGCCCGGGGTGTGGGGGCCCCAGCATAACCCAGACGTGAGAGGTCTTGGCCGTGAAGGGAGGACAGCAAGGCGGAGGCCGGGAGCGGCCGAGCCTGAAGGGACGGCGGGGGCGGCGGGCCGCGGGGCGCGCGCCTGGGAGCGTCGGACGGCGGGGGCCGCGGGGCGCGCGCCTGGGGGCGTCGGACGGCGGGGGGCCGCGGGGCGCGCGCCTGGGAGATAAACTAGAGAATGAGTATTGCAAAGAAAAGATTTTCAGGAGGAGCCCTGGAGCACCGATAGTTTCCAGTCCAGGACTGGCCAGAGAAGGAGAAAAACCAGAGGAACGTGGTAAAGACACGGTAGTCTGTGTAGAGGTTCTGGCGGGACTGTAGGACGAGGACTCCGAACTGATGATTAGATGTGGCAGGACCACCTTACTGCTGACCGACAGGAGCACTCTTAGGAAATGTGAAGACGAAAGACCAGCGGCAGGGTTTTGGGTTTTTTAGGGGGGAAATTTCCAGTTAAACGTGTCAGACAGCACAGGCATTAACTTCCATTTCCCATCCAAACTACTTACGTAAAGTAATAAAAGATAAAAACTCACAGTGAAAGAACAGGAGAGGAGATACCAGCAAACTAAGAGATCAACAAAATTCTGGAGGCTGTGATATAAGGAGGAATGACTGACCTAGCAAACTGGAGGAAAGCGGAAACCTGTATGTGGGTGTGAAGCCACCAAGAAGACAGCATTCTTGCCAATGAACCCAAGGAAGGTGCAGAAATTGAAAGACCTTTTTGAATAAACAGTAGAATGATAGATCCTTTACCCTCAAAAAGAAAAAAGAAAACTCTGCCACCAGACTTTTCACTTCACATTCCCTAAGTTGGCTCTACCAGTCACCAGTAGGTTGTCTCATCACATCTAACAGTTGAGTCTCACACTCATGGAGGAGCCAGTCCTGCTTCTCCCATTCAGCCATACAGCTTCAGGCAGTAAGAAGAGGATTTCTCTGGGGTACCTGGGGGGCTCAGTTGGTTAAGCAACTGCCTTTGGCTCAGGTCATGATCCCAGAGTCCCAGGATAGAGTCTCACATTGGGCTCCCAACTCCACGGGGAGTCTACTTCTTCTGACCTTCTCCCCTCTCACGCTCTCAAAAAATAAATAAAAACCTTTAAAAAAAAAAAAAAAAAAAAGATTTCTCTGGAGCAACTTGCCCCCAGAAGACCTGCAGACACTGGCATCTGAGACCCAGTGGGTAAGTGGAGAAGCCTATCAGCTGGCAGGCTGTATCCCTTGACACAGAGCTTCCAACAAGCTCCTCAGAGCCCCGTCCTCAACAGGAGCCAGACATTTAAGGAAAGCCTCTATGACAAAAGACAACAAATCACACCAAAAAAGGAAATTTTGAGAAATGGAGATGGTGCAACATGTGTAAAAGGACCTTGACAGAAACATGTCCTCAGGGATAGGATGTTATGCCCATGAAACAAGAACCATCTGACACACTTTCCCTCATTTCCCTCATTGCTTACCACCAATTAGCATACTGAACTATTTGCCTATTTATCTTGTTTATTGACTATCTATCTCCCCACTAAAAAGCCCTGTGAGGGCTGAAATTTGTTTGTTGTAGTAAACATTCCAAAAGTATATGTTGAATAAATGAATGAATAGGATTCAATAAATAAGAAACATTAAGATAAAAGACTCTTAGGAATAAAAAATATGGCAACAGATTTTAAAAGTCACTAGAATAGGAATATAAAATAGGGAAATTTTAGGATAGGATAAAAAATAAAGGAGAAAAGAAAATCAGAGGATCAGAGCACCTGAGTGGCTGTCAGTTAAGCATCTGCCTTTGACTCAGGTCATGAAACAAGATCCTAGGATGGAGCTCCACATTGGGCTTCCCACTCAGCAGGAGTCCACATCTCCCTCTGCCTCTCACCCCCCCCCCGCCCCCAGCTTGTGGTCTCTCTCTTGCTTACTCCCTCAAATAAAATCAGAAAGGAAGAAAGAGAGGAAGGAAGGAAAGAAAGGAGGAAAAAGGAAATTAGAGAATCAATCCAGGTGGTCAAACATCTGAATATTAGGAGTTCCAAAGAGAAATAGTGGAGTGGAAAAATATATTAAATAATTTCAAAAAACTCCAGCATAGATGATAATTTTCCAGATTGAAAAAGCATGGCAGATTGTTTTCTAAAGATTCTTGCTGGGGTGCCCAGGTAGCCCAGTTAGTTGAACATCCGACTCTTGATCTTAGCTTAGAGTGATCTCAGGGTTGTGAGATCAAGCCCTGCAACAGGCTCTGCACTGGGAGTGGAGCCTGCTTGGGATTCTCTCTCTCTTTCTAAAACAAAACAAGATTCCTGCAACACCTCCCATCTCACAAGCTCTTATACAATATGATCTTAACACTCATCCCCATTGAGAAATGGTATCTATGTCCCATCCCTTGCGTCTGTAATCAGAAGCTCATAATACGATACAGTGCTATGAAAGTTATCCTGCATGAGTTCCAAAGGTGTGCTTGCATTTTGCTTACTAGGGCACTTACACTTGGAGCCCAGAGATTCCATGTAAGAAGTTTCACTATGCTGATGCCATCTGGCTGTAAGTCAAGCCATATAGTAAGGTCACATATTGGCCACTTGGGTTGAAAGCCCAGCTGACCCCTCCCCCCAGCCAGCAGTGCAACATCACCTGCCAACCACGTGAGTGAACTTGTCCTGGACATCCAAACTAGTCAAGCCCTCAGGTGACTGCAGCCTCCTGCCAATGCCTAACTGCAACTATAAGAAAAATCCCCAAAGAAAGCTGCCCAGCCTAATCCTTCCCAAATTTAAGCTACTATGTATGTTTGGGGTAGTTTGTCACATAGCAGTAACTACTGAGGAAGAAAGCACTACGAGGTGCTCAGCACAATTTGGGTGGGTAATAGGGGAGGGAGACCAATGCATCAAGCATGTCGTTGAGAAATTTAAGAACACCAGGGACGGAGATGATTTGTAAAACTTCCAGCAACAAAAAACAAAAACACGGGAATGATTACCAACCTAAAATTCTATTTCCATTCAAATGATGAATCAAATTTAAGGGGAGAAATAAAGACAAGATATGCAAGTTCAGAAGGCTGCTAGAGAATGGGCTCCATCAAAATGAGAAAGCAAGAAAAGGAAGAGGAAAACACAGGACTGAGAATCCAGGAAATGTCTATGCTGTGGCAGAAAAATGGGTATTTCCCCGTGGGTCATCTCCATAAGAAAGTAGAACTAGCACATTACCTGATTCACATGGTAAGTGTTAGAAGGAGCTTTACACTTAGGGCACAAAGTTCTGGGTAAACACTACTAAGAACACAGAAAAACAAGTAAATGTATAAACAAGACCTTCCTCTGTAGATGGCTCAAATTTATCCCTTTTCTTCATACCAACTGCTAGCAAACTCAGGATTATACCCTTCCTTCTTCACCTAGATGGCTGCAGCACCCCTTTCAAGATTCCTGGCTTATCTTGCTGACCATCCCCATGTGCCATTTTTAAAAGAATATTGGGGGGGGCCACCTGGGTGGCTCAGTCAGTTAAGCATCTGCCTTCAGCTCAGATCATATCCCGGTGTCCTGGAATTGAACCCTGCATCAGGCTTCCTGATCAGCGGGGAACCTGCTTCTCCCTCTCTCTCTACTCCCCTACTCCTGCTCTCGATCGCTATTTCAAATAAATACAATCTTTTTAAAAATTAAGTCAGTAAAAAAGACTATGTGACCCAACATAGATTGGGTCTCCAACAACAGATTCCCACGGCACGCAGGATAAGGCAGCAAGGGGCTCCGTGGTCTGGCCTCTGCCCTCACCGGGCAGCACTACCAAGCTAATACCCCCAGGTTTTCTTCATGTCCTCTCCGCTACATCACATTCTTCCCAGCCGCACCCCGCCCTTCCTCTCCAGGAACGCTGCTCTCTCTTCCACCTAATCCTCCCGCCCCGTTCCCCCCCCCACCCCCAGTTTCCGGTGCAGGGCCGTGCCCCCACGCACCTCAAGTTCCTAGGTACCCGTACAGTTGGCTCTCAGATGTGAGCGAGGTGGGCCTGGCGAGCACGGTTCCTGTGCTTTATTCGTCCCTGTATCACTGATGTCTGGCACATCACCAACCGCCACTTCGACGTGACAATGAATAACCCACACAGAAATGCAAGCTGCAAACTCTGTCAGGGCATATGTTGGTGGGTGACAGTCTGAGGAGATGAAACATAAGAGTATCAAAGACACTACCAGCTCCACATAACAGCATACACATAATATAGGGCACTATTGCCCTATACACATAATATAATTGCACTATAAATACACATAAACAGCATGTCACCCTAATTTGCTTCATTCTGAAATAGTTTCATTCTGAAAACTAGGAAAGGCCTCATTAGACATTCAAATAGTTTATTTGCATGATTAATAATCACATTTCCAACAGTGCATCAAGCATCTGAGAGTAACATTATTTTGAGTAAAAGCAAAAATCTTCCGGAGACTTTCCGTCTCTCGGGTCCAGGAGCTCAAATGTCCACCATGTCCAGCAGCGCAGAGAGATGGAGCTCAGAGGCAGCGTCCTCTTCCCTTGAACTCTGCATCAGCCTTTCCAGGTGCTTCAGCCTTTCGCTCACAGATGTGCCTGTTGCCTCTGACAACTGCAGCTGCTCCCCTGTCCTTTCATTCTATTTAAATAAAAAAGAACCTAAAAATAGTTTTGGGATATCCATAAACCCAAATATATTCTCTTTAAGGGCAACAGATCTGGCTCTAGTTAGAAACTTCATCTGGGCCTACTGGGCTCAACAAACACACCTCTTAGCATCTGTCCTACACCCTTCCAGCCTCTTCCAGCTCATACATATACAGCTGCTGTCACCTGCACGTAGAATGTTTCCTTCAGATTGTATCGTCAACGACTTTCAGTGTCATTTTTATAAAATGTCACTATGGAGGGCTATGAGCTACTCCATCATATGACCTGTAATAACTTAGCCAGACTCCCATCTTTGGATATTTAGTTTCCATTTTTTATGCAGTATGATGAACTCTACAGTGAACAAAAACCAAACAAACAAAAAAACTAATCTTTGTTATATGTGGTAGTTTCCTTAGGGCAAAAATGTTAAGTCAGAATGTACAAATATTTTGAAGGTATCTGCCAAACTAATACACATAAACAGCATGTCACCCTAATTTGCTTTTCTCCCCTAACGAAGGGCTTCCGAAAGCCAGTCCAGCAGCATACTTTCTACCTGTCCAGCATTATGTATCTATGATGAAAACTCTATTTTTGCTGCTTTTACTACTGAAGCAGGATGGTGAGGTAGGAAGACCTTGAGCCTTGGAATCTGTCAAGTCTGGCTTTGAAAAGCAGCTCGGCCACGGAGCTGGACACTCCTGGGTGAGCCCCTCACGTCTGTGATTTTACCTTCCTCGTTCATTAATTTCCCTTAGGGAAAGTGAAGCCCAGAAGGGAAGTTCGGGGTGAAGCCAAGGCTGGGACATTATGTGCACACCCAGAAGCCACCATCATCACCTTTGGTTTTCCCCTCAGTGCCCTCACGGCTGCCAGCCAACAGTTATGGGCTCTGTTCAGTTTTTAAGCATGTTTTAATTCCACTCTCCCTTCAATTCACAAGTAGAAACATAGAATTAGTTGGGCCCCTGTAACACTGACAGATTAAGAAAATATCTTACTTAACCTGATCACTTATTGGTCATCACAACACCACACGACGAATGGGGACACGACGAATGGGGACACGACGAATGGGGACACGACGAATGGGGACACGACGAATGGGGACACTACTTCTCCCAGCCATTCTCTCAGTCTTGAATTCTAATTCAAATGCCAAATGTACTCTCCTCCCACCTGAGGGCCAGTAGTAGTCACTGTCTTCATCACAGGCTCAACAGTCTGAGGCAGAGACACCAGAGTCTGGGGAAGGTAGACGGGAAGGGACATCGAACCCGTAAACACTCCTGAGTCTGCAGACAACCACTCCTGAAGTTGATCTTCAAACCTAAAGCGTGTGAGAATGAGGAAGAAAACACTTAACCATCATTCACTTTTCTCTTCTAATTTTTTAAAGTTTTTTTTAAAGATTTTAAGTAATCTCTACAACTAACATGGGACTCGAACTTACAATCCCAAGATCAAGAGTCACATGTTTCACTGAGCCAGCCAAGTGCCCCCACTTCTAATTTTTTAAAGCTTTGTTTTTTACTAAGGACAGAACAAAGTTATGACATCAACTGAGAAGCAGAACCATACTCTTAAAAATTTTAATCTTCTCTTTAATTTAGAAGCCCAAATTAGATTTAATGGAAAAGGTGGCATTTATTTAAAAAAAACTGCTTTTGGATGTTACTTAACATTACTCATAATTCTCTCATTTGATTTATTTTCTCTGGTTTATTTTGGTGTTTATAAGTAACTCTTACCTCTCTTTCCTTTTTTTAAAATTTATTTTAGAGAGACACTGTGCAAGCAGAAGGGGCGGAGGGAGAGAGAAATCCCAAGCCGATTCTGCAATGAGTGCAGAGCCCAACGTGGGGCTCGGTCCCACAACCCTGAGATCATGACCCAAGCCAAAATCAAGATTCAGAGGCCTAGCCAACTGCACCAGCTAGACGCCCCAGTGATTCTTATCTCTTGAAAGATTATCCAAGTGTATGGACTGATGCTTACAGTTAAAATTAACTCAAAATAATATCCCACTGCTACCTAACACACTTCAGAGTTGTTCACGCCATACGCTTGTCTTTTCAAGAAAAACAATCTGATCCAACTGCTTAAATGATACAGACCTAGGAAAATCTGTGGAAATCGTGGCACATGCATTCACTCCTCCCACACATATTTATCAAGCCCCCACCAAACACAAGACACCATTCTAGGTACCTGGGACATAGCACTGAAAGAAAACACATGAGGCCTGGCTGTAAGCAACTTGCACTTTAGTGAGGAGAGACAGACAGGAGAAACACAAGCTAAGGGAAATGTGGTCTGAAGGTGAGAAAGACAGAGCAGGGATATGACCAGAAGGTTTGGGGGATGGGCAAGGAGGGCCTCACTGAGAAGTAGACATTTGAGCAGAGACTAGACATGAGTACAAGGTGAGCCACTGGGACATCAGGAAGGTGGCCAAGGAGTTCAGACAAAAGGACCAGCTAACACAAAAGCCTGGCTGTGCCCTGCCTGGAATGCTGAAGGAGCAGAGAGATCAGAAAGGAAATGGGATACAGATCATGTAGGGCCTGCCCACCTCCTGAAGATTTTGCCTTTGATTGGAGAGGAAGACACTGGAAGGTTATGAGCAAAAGAGTAACACTTGAAAGGTTCACACTGGGTCCGCCAAGACTAGTCCACAGCCCACTACAAAAAACGGTCCGATTCTGAATATATTTTTAATAGAGAAAATAGGATTTATGGATGAACTGGATGTGGAGGGATAATTCCAAGACACTTGGCCGGGGCAGCTGGAAGGACAAAGCCCACCAACTGAGAAGACCATCAAAGGAGGAGCTGATTCGGGGGAAAACTGGGAATTAGATTCGGGATGTTAGCACTGAGATGGCTATCAGACATCCTATAAGCGACTAATGAAGATTTCAAGAAACCAGTTGGATATTCAAATCTGGACTTCAGAGAACTCAGGGGTTGAGATATAAATTTGGAGTCATCAGAATACTGATGTTATTTAAAAATCCACGAAGTTGGATGCTTTCGCTGGGGAGTGGGGATGCAGATGACACAGGAGATAGGTGGGAGTGTGGGGGGTGAGGAAGAACCAGGAGAGTCCTAGGGGGAGCTTCCAGCTGGGCAGGAAAGGGACTCAAGGCCTCCTGGGAGCAAGAGGGAGAGAACAAAGGTATGGAACACTGCCGGGGACGGGTTCACGGTCAGTTCAGCTGTGTGCAGGCTGCAGTGACTCTGACCAGAGCAGACGTGTGGGCAGAGAGGGGGTCAGGAGAGACTGAGAAAAGAGGGCAGAGGTGAGGACCACACTATTTGAGGAATTTACAGTCAAGAGAGCAGAAACTCAGGGATGGTTCCTCGGTCTTGCTGCTGGAGGGAGGTGGGGGTGGGAGGGGGCAAAGGGGACACAACAGAGAGGGACGCTCACCAGCGTGTCCTGAGTGGATGGGAGATGGAATCCCAGGCAAGGGGAGGAGCTACCCTTGGGGATAAGCTAGACAGGGAGGCTGCTGGGGGTGGGGGGTGGGGTCCGGACCACCTTGTAAACTGCCTTCTTCCCGGTTCACTTAGTGAGACCATAACCACGGTGGTGGGAGACACAAAGGAGAGTCTAGAGTGTGGGACAATGCACCAGCACCCTCAGGCTTGCCCACTGAGCACTCGCTATCCACTGAAGACACTCTGGAAGCTAGCAACACCCTCTTCACAGCAGAAAACTTAGGACTGACTCTCAATAATGAACAGTGAATGAAATGGACTTCCAATAAGAAAGTTGAAGACATACTAAGGCCCTGCCTCTGCCTTCAAGCTTATACTTCACGAGTCTGCCTGGCCTTTTTAAAACAAAGTCACGTCACTGGGATCCTTACTAACCCAACACAAAGCAGCCTAAAGGATACAATACATGGAAGGGAATGGACTTCACCTCTTGCTCTCCTCTTTCTCCAGCAGCAGACTCCGGGACAGACACTGCGCCAAGAGCTCCTGGGCAGAGGCTCCGCACAACAGATCCTGGGTACTGGGAACCGCCCCCTCTGGGCTACGTTGCACAGTCCTCTTCCCTTTCCGGTGCATGTGCAGTAACGGAGTCGGAAACTTGTTCGCAGGATGAAAAGACTTTATCCCCAAACTGTAAGTACATGTTTTGAAATGGTCATGGTCAGGAAAGAGGAAGAAAGGGTTCCTCCAGCATCAGGAGTGTGTAGACACACACAGGTGTAGACAAAGATTCCCAGACCTTGCCTATTTCTGATGACCCTTGGGGTCAGGCTTGGGCACAGAGGGAGGGCAGCCTCTGCCGTACAGAAGAGGCACCCTTCTCTCCTGGGCAGCTGGGTGCTCGGAGCTTCTCTCCTCGGAGTTTGGGTTCCCATCCCAGGGTTAGCAACAAGGTCTCTATGTTCCCCGAATATTGGCAAGGTTCTTATTTTTACATTTAGCTCTTAAATCCACGTGTAAGTAATCTTCACAAACAGTGGGGGAAAGGGTATCTCCTGTTTTTTCTAAACAGATGCCAATGTCTGTCCTCTTCTCCCTGGTTTGGCACGGTGCTTCATCATGTGGTCGCTTCTGGACTCCCTGACCTGTCTGTCTGCTGTAACTTTACTGCGCGTCCTGGTACCAGGCACAGCAGACCCTCCTTGTTATTCCAATTCAGAATTTTCTCAACAACTGCTACACATTTTCTCATCCTGATGAATTTCAGAATTAACTTGTCAAGAAAAGGGGTATAAATCCTTTTAGGTTTTTGATTAGAAATGCCCTGACTTTACAGTTTAAGAACTGACATCTTTATTGCACTGCATTTTCCATCAACAAAGCTAGCCAGTCCCTCATTTATTCAGGTTTTCTTTGCACTTCAGGGCCCTGAGAGTTCCCTTCACAGGGGTTTAGTGCCTTTCCTGGGTCAGTTTATGTCCCTATGTTGGAGGTTCGTTGCTGCCATGAATGACAATTTTTGTAAGCTGTAGGCCCATCTGTCTGATCACCTTGCTGAACTCTGAAGGACATAACTTCTAGGGACGTAACTATTGATTTTCCTGAACTGACAGACATACTGTGTAGAAATGACAGTTCCTCCTACTTTTCAATATTTATGCCATCTTATCTGTGTCCCTAAACTGGGCATTTCCAGGACAACAGGGAACAAGTGACATCAGGGGCAGCTCAGGATGGTTCTGACGTCAGTGTTTCTAATGTCTTAGCAAGAAGCTTTTTTTTTTTTTTGGTTAGTTTTATGGTAGAAAGCCTTATCAAGCTAAGGGATTTTTTACCCAAGTTTGATTTAAGAAGTTTTATTAGGAATGAGTACAAATTAGGGTGGAAGGGTATGAACTTTAAGAAAAGCATTTAAACACTGAAATGATCACTGTTTTTCTGCTCTGACAGCAAATTAAATGAGTTGAGTTCTGTGGACATGGTTTATCCTGGGATGAAGCCTCTTTGTGAATTTTTTTATGTACTACAAGATTATACGTGCTAACATGTTTTACTCAATCCTTTTGAACCCGGCTGATAAGTCAGATGAGACGTCAGCTTTCTTTTGTCTACATTCTCCTGGCTATGTTATGGTTTCAGAGTCAGGTCTGTCTGAAAAATGACGTGTTTGCATGACGATTATCTGTTCCTCAAGTACTTGTCAGAATATACACACAGTGGGCTAGAACACTCACATTCTATGCACTTGGGAGAACAATCCCGTTTGTTCTGCTGGCTATCAGAACAGAAATACACAATAGATACAGATCTTACCGCTCCTGACTCAGATGTAGCTCCTTCTGTGTCTGCATTCTGGCTTGTTCCCACGACAAAGGAACATCGTATTTTTTCAACTGGTTTTTAAGAAAATATACACATATCTGACCATCTTCACTCAGAGCCTCTGAAAAAACAATACAAAAATGAAAAAATATCAAAAGAGCAACAAGTGATTGCTTGAAATCTGCTTAAATACATCGATTTAAGGACAAGCCCTACTGATTAATTAAAGTCACACAATTATGTGACTCCCATGCTTAACCAAATATGCCCCAACATCCATGGGTCATTTAAGGCTCAGACAGGCTCATGTCCAGACTGTGGCATGGCCGTATAACTACTCAAAGTCACCAAAATCTAACTTAGAGCCAGCCTACGGGCCCATTTCGGGGAGGTAGGTCCAGGTTCTCCTGGAATGTTCCTACCTCCTCCCAGTGTTTACAGTCACCTGGAAGTCACTGAGGTGACCCCACAGCACCAAGTGCTAACTACCTGACGTGACGGGAAGCCTGGGGGGTGTCCAGTCCCTCAGCTTGTGGTTGATGCACAAAGCAATGACATCGTCCCATGGGATCTCGGCAACTGAGGGCCCTGTGCCCTGGCCCAGGGAATGGCTTTTGCTCTTCCACCTGCGGTAGGTTCTGCAGAGCAGGTTTTCCACCTGGGACTGGAGGACAGGCTGCGTCTGGCGAGAGCTGGGGATCTGGGAGGCATACTGGACGACCATGGAGCACATGGGGAGCCAGGGCGCTGGAGAGAAAGCACCTCCTCGGTTACAAGGTTTGTCCAAAGTATAGGCAGACACTACACAAAATGTTCTCACTCTACATTTTCTTGGAAAAAGACAACTGTGTTTTGAGAAGTTTGCTTTCAAATTTGAAAACAATGGAACCACAGCTGCTGAGGGAGGGAAGAGCATCTCCCTCCCTGTGTCCCAGTAAGAGATGCAGTCACCCTGGACAAAATACACAACAAAGAGTCCACCCTAGAGGTTCTGACTTTCCAGGCCTGTGGTTGCACCAGAAACATGCATTTTAAACAGCAACCAGGGGCTCTGGTACAGGAAGTCTGGGCTTTTCCTGGGGAGTCCTCAGGTTCCTCAGCTCACAGCACAGAGGATTTACACTATGTGACTGCCTTCTCTTTGGGTTTCTTCAGGAGCATGCACCTGTTGGACCTACTGAAGACCCACCCCGAAGTTCAGAAGGGCACCTGAGGCCTCTGTTCCACAAGGCCCACAAGGACAGTGGTCCTGCCAAGGCCACGTGCTGTGCCACATAAGTAGCAAAGAGCCGCATCGCCTCCTACCAGTGTCAACAAGGGAAGAGACGACCTCCTGGCCAGGCCCAGGGGACCTATAGCGTCTTCATCCCAACAGCCGCCCTGGGCACAACCCGAGTCACAGAGCAGAGGCTTCTCTGACAAAGAAGGAACCCTGCTGTTGAGGCAGCACTGAGCGGCGTGTCCCTGCCAGAGCCGGCAGTGTGGGCGGGGCTACCCGGTCCCCAGGCCCTTTGCCCCCACACCCCGTGGCAAAGGCAGAACAGAATCTGCCGTCAATTCCAAAACCACAGGCCTTGGGTTAAGTATCCTCCCAACACGACTCACCACTTTCTTCCTTGGGCCATGCGGACACCCACAGACTGCTCTACTGGTGGTGAAGAGCCAAGAGCCCCCCAGACACAGAGCCCCAGCGCCCCAGCCCTGACTCCTGAGCCAAAGGGCAGGTGCGAGCAGGTACAGTGTGGGGAGGGAGGACGTACAGAGCTCACACCAGCGCCCAATACCTGCCAGACTCTCAGTACGGTAAGAAAGGAAACGGGAGGCTTGGCTGTCCCACCTTCCTCCCCAGCCAGGACCCCTCCGCGCAAGCACGCACCCCCCGGGGGTGGAAGGTCCATCTGTGGCAGCTGGAAGCTGAGCACAGCCTGCCTCAGCCAGGCCAGGTGCTCCGGGCTGTTCCAGTGAAGGTGCGGAAGCAGCCGGCTGCCCCCCGCCTCGGCAAACTCCGTGACGGGCCAGGACAGGTCGCACAGCTGTTCAGAGGACACCAGCGAGGCCAGGAAGTGCAGCACACTGTTGAAGAGCTCGATGATGGCTCCGGGCTCCTGCGAGGCCAGGCCGCCCTGCCGCCTCTCTCTTCTGTCGTGGAAAAACCGGCCGCTAAACTCGCGACCAACCCCATCTTCCACGTACTGAATGAGGGTCTGGCAGCAAAGGTCAAGGGAACAGGGGCAGTGGGAGACCAGCCACTGCACAGCCCGGGAAACCTGCGACACAAAGTCAGAAGAGACTTGGTTCAACAATTCATCCTGTTTTTCAGAAAGAGCTTCCTGAAGGTGCCCCGCCCTCAGCTGCCACAGCAGATGCCCCAGCAAGCGCGAGCCGGGCACGGCCCTAGGAAGCAGGCAGAAATGTCCACCGCGGTTGAGTTCGGCCTCCTGAGCCTCCCAGAGAGGGGCTCCAGGTCCCATCCTAGCCCAAGGAATACAGCCTGCAGGATCACCCCTGGAGGTGCTCAGGCCCAAGGGAAACCGGTCCTGAACGTCGACGTGTGACCATGCCCAGGAAGGGAAGCCATGCACGCTTAAGCCCCACGCTTAAGAGGACTAACATCTCACTGCTACCCACATGCTCCCACACCCTGCATATCGTGCTTCCTGCAGTTACTTTCACTGTAATTCCCAGCACTTCTTTCCCTAAATGTAACCGTTACGACAAAGCCTCTAAAAAAATTTACATGAACAATTTAACTGGCTGTAGACAGCAAGGCTGTGGGGCATATTTTATCTTTTATTTTGATTTCTACTTATACTTTTGAAATATGCCTGTCAAAACATAAAGTAAAAAATCCAAGCAGTGATATATGGAATTTAAGAAGCAAAACAGAGGATCAAAGGAGAGGAAAAACCAAAACAAGACGAAATCAGAGAGGGAGACCATAAGAAACTCTTAAACACAGGAAACAAACTGAGGGTTGCAGGAGGGGAGGGGTGGGAGAGGGGGTAACAACGTGATGGACATCAGGGAGGGCACATGATGTAACGAGCGCTAGGTGGTATGTAAGACTGATGACTTGCACAACTTACTCAGGAACAAATAACATAACACATTTTGTATTCATCGTATGAATTTCCATAAAAATAAATTAATTTTTTAAAAAATCCAAGCAGTCATATACACTGCATTTAAGACAGAACAAAAGGAGACAAACCATAAGAGACTCCTAGACTCAAGAAATGAACTAAGGGTGGCCGGGGGGGGTGGTGGGGTAGGGATAGGGTGGCTGGGTTGTGGACAATGGGGAGGGTATGTGCTATTAAGTGCTGTGAAATGTGTAAGCCTGAAGATTCACAGACATGTACTCTGGGGCAAATAATACATTATATGTTAATAAAAATTA
>CM053603.1:183346235-183365128 GCA_028646535.1 Procyon lotor
AGATAAGACAAAAAATCAACAAGGAATCAGTGACTTTGAACAACACATGAGACCAGTTAGACCTAACAGATATACATGGAACATTCCACCCAAAAACAGCAGAATACAAATTATTTAAGTGCACATTGAACATTCTCCAGAAGAGATCACTTGTTAGGCTATAGAATAAGTCTCAAAAATTTCAGAAGACCAAACTCTTATCACGCATCTCTTCCAAACACAACAGTAGGAAACTAAAAATCACTTAACAAGAAAAAATTTGGAAAGAACACAAACAAATGGGGGCTCCTTCCCCATTAGGATATTAAACAATAAATTGGTTAACCAAGAAATCAAAAAAGAAGTTTAAAAAGTACATGGAAACAAATGAAAATGAAAACACAATAGTCAAAATCTTTGGGATGCCGCTGTTCCAAGAGGGAAGTTTATAATGATACAAGCCTATCTCAAGAAATAAGAAAAATCTCAAATGAACAAACTAACCTTACACCTAAAGGAGCTGGGGAAAAAAGAACAAACAAAACCCAAAGCTCGTAGAAGAAGTAATAAAAGATTAGAGCAGAAATAAATGAAACAAAGAGTAAACACAAAATAGAAAAGATCAATAAAACCAAGAGCTGGTTCTTTAAAAAGATAAACAAAATTGATAAACCTTTGGCCAGACTCATCAAGAATAAGAGAGGACTCAAATAAATAAAATCAGAAATGAAAGAGGAGACATAACAACTCACACCAAAGAAATACAAAGGTTATAAGAAAATATTACGAAAAATTATATGTCAACAAACTGGACAGCCTATAAGAAATAGATAAATTCCTAGAAACATATAATCTTCCAAAACCGAATTCAGGAAGAAATAGAAAAATGAAATAGAATCAGTAATCAAAAAAACTCCCAACAAACAAAAGTCCAAGACTAGATGGCTTCACAGGTAAATTCTATCAAATATGTAAATAAGAATTACCTATTTTTTTCTCAAACTATTCCAAAAAATAGAAGAGAAGGGAAAAGTCTATAAATATAGAAACATTAATTCTACAAAGCCAGAATTATCCTGATACAAAAACAAAGACACTACAAAGAAAAAAAAAAAATTACAGGCCAATATCCCTGATGAACATAGATGCAAAAATCCTCAACAAAATATTAGCAGACTGAAGTCAACAATACATTAAAAAAATAATTCACCACAATCAAGTGGAATTTATTCCAGGGATGCAAAGGTGGTTCAATATTTGCAAATCAATATGACACACCACATTAACAAAAGAAAGGATAAAATCCATATGATCATCTCAATAAATGCAGAAAAAGCGTTTGACAAAATACAATAGCCATTCATGATAAAAACCTTCAACAAAGTATGTTTAGACGGTACACATTTCAACATAATTAAGGCCATATACGAAAAACCCAGAGCAAACATATTCAATGGTGAAAAACTGAGAGCTTTTCCTCTAAGATCAGTAACAGGTCAAGGATGCCGCTGTCACCATTTTTTCCCAAGCACTATACTGGAAGTCCAGCCACAGCAATGAGACAAGAAAAAGAAACAGACATTCAAGTTGGTAAAAAAGAAGTAAAATCGTCACTATTTGCAGATGAGTGATACTACATATAGAAAACCCTGGGGCGTCTGGGTGGCTCAGTGGGTAAAGCCTCTGCCTTTGGCTCAGGTCATGATCTCAGGGTCCTGGGATCAAGCCCCACATCAGGCTCTCTGCTCAGCAGGTTAAAGCCTCTGCCTTCGGCTCAGGTCATGATCTCAAGTCCTGGGATCAAGCCCCGCATCAGGCTCTCTGCTCAGCAGGGAGCCTGCTTCCCCCTCTCTCTCTCTGCCTGCCTCTCTGCCTACCTGTGATCTCTCTCCTCTCTGTCAAATAAATAAAAAATCTTTAAAATAAAAAAAAAAAGAAAACCCTAAAGACTCCACCAAAACACTATCAGAACTGAGAACTGATAAATGAATTCGATAAAGTTTCAGGATACAAAATTAATACACAGAAATCTGCTACATTTCCATACACTAATAACAGTAACAGAAGGAGAAATTAAGTAAACAATCCCATTTACAATCGCACCAAAAAAGAATAAAATGCCTAGGAATAAATTCCTAGAAATTAATAAATAAATAAAAGATCTATACGCTGAAAACTATAAAACACTGATTAAAGAAACTGAAGATGACACAAACGGAGAGATATTTCATGCTCATGGGTTGGAAGAATACTGTTAAAATGTTCATACTACTCAAAGAAATCTACAGATTCAATACAATCCCTATCGGGCCGCCGGGGTGGCTCAGTGGGTTAAAGCCTCTGCCTTTGGCTCAGGTCATGATCCCAGCATCCTGGGATCAAGCCCCGCATCGGGCTCTCTGCTCAGCAGGGAGCCTGCTTTCCCCTCTCTCTCTGCCTGCCTCTCTGCCTACTTGTGATCTCTCTCTCTGTCAAATAAATAAATAAAAATATTTTAAAAAAATACAATCCCTATCAAAATACCAATAGCATTTTTCACAGAACAAAAACAAATAATCCTAAAATTTGTAGGGAACCACAAAGATCTTGAATAGTCAAAGCAATCTTGAGAAATAACAAAGTTGTAAGTATTATAATCCCAAATTTCATAATATGCTACAGAACTATAGTAATCAAAACAGTATGGTACTAGGGGCGCCTGGGTGGCTCAGTGGGTTGAAGCCTCTGCCTTCGGCTCGGGTCGAGATCTTAGGGACCTGGGATCGAGCCCCATATTGGGCTCTCTGCTGAGTGGGGAGCCTACTTCCCCCTCTCTCTCTGCCTGCCTCTCTGCCTACTTGTGATCTCTCTCCTCTCTCTCTCTCTCTCTCTCTCTTTCAAATAAATAAATAAAATCTTAAAAAAAAAAAAAAATAGTATGGTACTGGCACAAAAAGAGACCCAGAGATAAATGGAATAGAATAGAGGCCCATACCTTTGTGGTCAGTTGTCTATAAACAAAGGAGGAAGGAATATACAATGGAGAAAAGATAATTTTCAACAAACGGAGTAGAGAAAACTGAATAGCTACATGTATGGGAATGAAATTATACTGCTTTCTCACACCACACACAAAAAGAAACTCAAAATAGATTAAAGACCTCAATGTGAGACCTGAAACCTTAACACTCCTAAAAGAAAACATAGGCAGTAACTCTCCATTATCAGCCTTAGCAACGTATTTATGAATATGTCTCCTAAAGCAAAGGAAACAAAAGCAAAAATAAACTAAGATTATACCAAAATCAAAAGCTTATGCACAGTGAAGGAAACCATCAGCAAAACAATAAGGCAACCCAGTGAACAGGAGAAGGTATCTGTAAAGATATATCCAATATGGGGTTAATATCCAAAATATACGAAGAACTTACAGAACTCAACACCAAAAAAAACCAAACCAAACAAAAAACTGATTAAAAACAGGCAGACCTGAATAGAAATTTTTCCAAAGACATATATATGACCAACAGACACATGAAAACATGCTCGAGATCACTAATTATCAAGGAAATGTGAATTAAAACCATAAAGAGATATTACCTCAGTCAGAATGGCTGGAATTAAATAGACAAGAAATAATAATGTCCACGATGTGGAGAAAAGGGAACCCCTGTCTACTATTGGTGGGAATGTAAATTAGTACAACCGTTGTGGAAAACAGTATGGAGGCTCCTCAAAAAATTAAAACGTAAACTACCATATGATCCAGTAATTCTATACTGGGTATTTACCTAAAGAAACTGAAAACTAATTTGAAAAGGTATATGCACCCCTATGTTTAAAACAGCACTATGTACAATAGCCAAGATATGGAAGAAACTTCAGTATCCACAGATACATACATAAATAAAAATCAGTGTGTGTGTGTAATGGAATATTACTCAGCCATCAAACAAGAATGAGATCTTGCCGAGGGCACCTGGGTGGCTCAGTGGGTTAAAGCTTCGCCTTCATGATCTCAGGGTCCTGGGATCGAGCCCCGCATCGGGCTCTCTGCTCAGCAGGGAGCCTGCTTCCCCCTCTCTCTCTGCCTGCCTCTCTGCCTACTTGTGATCTCTCTCTCTCTGTCAAATAAATAAATAAAATCTTAAAAAAAAAAAAAAGATCTTGCCATTGGCAACAAAATGGATGGGCACAGAGAACAATGTGCTAAGGGAAATAAGACAGAACAATGTGCTAAGGGAAATAAGACAGAAAAAGACAAATAACCATATGATTCCACTTGCATGTGAAATCTAAAAAACAGAACAAAAGAATAAACAGGAACAGATTCTTAAATATACAGAGCTGGCAGTTGCCGGAGCAGAGGCGGGTAATGAGTGAAATAGATAAAGAGGATTAAGACATACAAACTTTCAGTCAAACAATAAACAAGTCACAGAGATGAAAGTACGGCACAGGGAACACAGTGGACAATAAATACTGTAATAACGTTGTATGGGGACATGTGGTGACTACGCTTATCACGGTGAGCACTGAATAATTTATAGAACTTTCGAATAAAGATGCTGTATACCTGAAACTAATATAACTGCATGTTATACTTCAACTTGAAAATAAAATTCTTAAAAAGATACCTCAAAGAAATCTTTTAACATACGAAACAACAGAGGAATCTTCTCCTGGAAAAAAACTAACGGTAAATACCTCGGTGTGTAGAAGACCACCCGGGGATTCTCTGCTAATGGACGCGTCCCCACAAGCGGTGCAGGATCCACCCGAGCTCACGAGCGTCAGTGAGGCCCTCTCCGGAGGCGACACGCACAAAGGAACAGGGACGGCACCTTGCGGCGGGGCTACGCAAAAGCTGCGTTCCTTGCCGAGGGGAAACACGGCGCCTCGGTGACCCCCGCCTCTCCCGCCCACACCCTGAACGCGAGAGAGCAGCACTTCATTCACCTCAACTCCTGGGAGCAGGTTTCCCTCAGGCACTCCGTCACGACCAGTTCCGTCAGCTCTGCAGCCAGGCCCTGGCTCAGCTCCGCGAGCACCAGTTCTCTCTCTTCTTTCAGCCTGAGGGTAAAAGGAAAAAAAGCACAAGGATGACGTTTCAGGGTACAAATAAGCGTCCGCGGCCTCCCTGACCTCGACTGTTGGGATTCGGGCTGCGCTGCCGAAGCCGGCAAGCCCACGCCTCTGGTCCCACGCACACTCCGCTCCCCTGACGGCCCCAGCTGTGGGGAAGGGCTGCGGCTCGCAAGGCGCGTGTGGCCTCGGAGCCCCACCCGTCACCCTGGCTGCGTGAACGTGGGTCTGACGCCAGTGCGGGCCAGCGTGTCCCGTGGACGCACCCCTGACCGCAGGCGCGCACTCACCTCTCCTCCTCGGCCTGCCGCCTCTCCTCCTCCTTTCGCTCCCTCTCCTCAGACACTTCTTCAGCGGCTATGTGCCTCAAAATCCCTGTGGTTGCAGCTGTTAATAGCTCCTCCATAGCAGCATTGGAAACGCTAGGCAGAGAAAAGTGGGTTTCATTCCAAATGAAGAAATAAAAGCCAAGCAAGCCACATAACTAGACTTCTAACGTTGACTGGGAAAAAATGCACATTTGGTGTTAAGCATAAAAATTAAGCTCATGTCTAAAACACACAATCTATCAAAACTGACTCATGTAGAAATAGGGGCCACCTGGGGGGCGCAGTGGGTTAAAGCCTCTGCCTTCGGCTCAGGTCATGATCTCAGGGTCCTGGGATCGAGCCCCGCATCGGGCTCTCTGCTCAGCGGGGAGCCTGCTTTCCCCTCTCTCTCTGCCTGCCTCTCTGCCTACTTGTGATCTCTCTCCTCTCTGTCAAAATAAGTAAATAAAATCTTTAAAAAATTAAAAACTTAAAAACTGACTCATGTAGAAATAGAAAATCTGAATAGACCTGTAACTCATGACATTGATTCAGTACTCAAAAGCCCCTCCCAGCAAAGAAAGTCCAGAACCGGATGGCTTTGCCAACAAATTCTATCGAACACTTAAAAAAGAACTAACACCAACCCTTCTCAAACCATTCTAAAAATCGGAAGAGGAAGAAACACAAACACTTCTGTGAAGCCAGCATTGCCCTGAACTGATACACTGATACTACTACTAGACAAAAACACTGTAAGAAAACCACAGACCAATATCCCTTAAGGGTACTGATACCAAAATCCTCAACAAAACACTAATAGACCAAAATTCAACAATATATTTAAAGGATTATATAAAATTACCAAGTGGGATTTACTCCTAGAATGCAATACAAACATATTAATAAACTGAAGGGAAAAAAACCTCACATGATCATCCCAACGGATGCAAAAAGAGCATCTGACAAAATTCAGGCCCATTTCATGATAAAAGCACTCAAAAAACTAGAAATAGAAAGGAATTTCCTCAACATGGCACAGCCTATATAGGAAAACAACCACAGCTAACATCATATTCAGATGTGAAAAACTAAAAGCTTTTCCTCTAAAACCAGGAAAAGACAAGGATGCCCTATTTGCTGCTTCTATTCAATACTACATTGGAAGTTACAGAAAAATAAAAAAACATCCAAACTACAAAGGAAGAAAAAACTATTATCTACTCGTTGAGGATATGATCTTGTATATAAAAAAATCCTAAGAAATCTACTCAAAACCTATTGGAACTAACAAACAAGTTTAGAAAGATTGAAATATGAGCATCAAGAAAAATTAGGGTTCCTGGGTAGCTTGGTTGGCTGGACACCTGCCTTTGGCTCACATCATGATTTTGGGGTCCTGGGATGGAGCCCCGTGTCAGGCTACCTGCTCAATGGGGGAGTCTGTCTATTTCTCCCTCTGCCCCTCCCCCCATCTCTGTGTCTGTCTGTCTCTCTCTCTCTCTCATGAATAAATAAAAATCTTTGAAAAAAATCAATCATAGTTCTATATGCTGGCAATGAACATTCTAAAAGTGAAATTAAGCAAACAATTGGATTTAAAATAGCACTGAAAAGAATAAAGCAATTAGCAATACATTTAACCAAAGAGATGAAAGATCTATACAATGAAAAGCAGAAAACAGTGCTGAAAGAAATTAAGGATGACGTAAGCAAATGGAAAGACAACCCATGGGGACAGACTAGAAGACTTTTTTTTTTAAGTAATCTAAGCCCAACAAGGGGCTCAAATTCACAACCCAAAGATCAAGAGTCACATGCTCTACAACTGAGCCAGCCAGGCACCCCCTAGACTGGAAGACTTAATATTAAGATATCAATACTACCCAAAGCAATCTACAGATTCAATGCAATCACTATCAAAATCCCAAAGCATTTTTGCAAAAGTAGAAAAACTCATCCAAGGATGCATACCTGGATCAGCCAGGTAAGCATCCAACTCTTGATTTCAGCTCAGGTCACAATTTCAGGGTCATGAGATGCAGCCCCAGGTCAATTTCTGCGCTGGGCATGGAGCCTGCTTAAGATTCTCTCTCTCCCTCTCTCTACAGCCCCCACCCTCGCTCGCTCATTGTCTCTCAAAAAAAAAAAAAGAAAGAAAAAGAAAAACTCATCCTAAAATTCATATGGAATTTTAAGGAACATCAAATAGTGGAATGATCTTGAAAAAGAGAAACAAAGTTGGAAGACTCAGGCCTTGTGACTTCAAAACTTACTACAACTTACTACAAAACTATGGCAATCAAAACAATGTGGTACTAGCATAAAAACAGACATATGGACCAAAAGAGTAGAACAGAGATAATGCAGAAGGAAACTCTCATGTATATGAGCAGCTGATCTCCAACAAGGGTGCCAAGACCTTTCAAAGAGGAAAAAACAGTTATTTCAAAATACAAAGAATATATACAAAAGAATGGTGTTGAATCCTTATCTTATACAACACATGAAAATGAAACCAACGTGGATCAAAGACCTAAACTTAAGAGTTAAAACCATCATTTTCTTAGAGGATAACATAGGAAAATATTCATAACATTGGATTTGGAAATGTCTTAACTATGAAACCAAAAGTACAGGCAACGAAAGAATAATTAAAAACAGACTACATAAGATTTAAGACTTTTGTGCATCTAAGGACACTCTCAAGAGAGTGAAAAGACAATCGAAACAGAAAAGACATTCCCAAACAGAATAGGAAAAAATGTTTGCAAAGCGTATATCTGAAAAGGGATTAATACCCAGAAAATAAACTCCTACAAACTCAACAACAAAAACAATTCAAAAATGGGCAAAGGACTTAGAATACAGATTTCTCCAAAGAAGATACACAAAAGGCAAATAAGCACAAGAAAACAGGCTTAGCATCATTAGTTATTAGGGAAATGCAAACCAAAACTACGAGATACCGCTCTGCACTCATTACGATGACTACTATAAAGAAAATGTTAGGGCGTCTGGGTGGCTCAGTTGGTTAAGCCTGCCTTTGGCTCAGGTCATGATCCTAAAGTCGTGGGATCGAGCCCCACATCAGGTTCCCTGCTAACCCCGGTACAAGAAAATCAATCAAACCTATCAATAAGACTAATCCTTTTAGGGGCGCCTGGGTGGTCAGTGGGTTAAAGCCTCTGCCTTCGGCCCAGGTCATGATCTCAGGATCCTGGGATCAAGCCCGGCATCGGGCTCTGCTCAGCAGGGAGCCTGCTTCCCTCTCTCTCTCTGCCTGCCTCTCTGCCTACTTGTGATCTCTCTGTCAAATAAATAAATAAAACCTTAAAAAAAAAACACACACACAAACAGAAACTCCAGGCCTATGACAAAGAGAAGGTCAGGAACCCGAACAGTCACACCCACCTAGAGGACGGGACCAAGAGCTAAGCCTGTGCAAATGGGCAGCTGCAACCTCCCATCCAAGCCTGAGAGCAGCTCTCTAAGAAGAAACACGGGAGGGGGCGGGGAATGGCCCCAGCAGGCAGACAGCTTCAGAGCAGGTGCGGCCCCGCACTCACCCCAGAGCCGTGGTCGCGAAGGCTGCCCCAGCGGCACCAACCTCCTCACAGTCCGTCTGAAGAACCTCCTGGATGAGCTCGTCCACTACTTGAGCCAGGTCCTGGGGAGAGGGCAGGGGTCAGAGCGCTGCCAGTGAGAAGCAGGCCTCAGTGCAGACCGAGCTGAAAACCCAGCAATCTGGCCTCCAGCCTGAGGGTCCCGGAAACCCTCACAGGACCTGAGACGGTCTCACGCAGCGGCCCCCCGCCCCCGGGCGGACATGTCCCTTCACAACCGCGTCAGTGGACACTTGTCTCAGGGCATCTGGCAGTCCTCACGTGGGAATCGGCTGCGCTCCTTCTGGAAAGCTTTCCCGCTCGTGAACAGAGAGAAGCCTTCTGGCAGAGGACAGGGCAAGCTGGCTGCCCGCTCGACACCGCCCCACCTTGCCCCCCATCAAACACGGTCAGCTTCTCTAGCCACCCTGCACGATCCCCCCAGGCCTCCTTGGCACCGCAGCCCCGGCCCAAGCAACAGGCTGGCGAGCCCCATGCCACAAGCTGTGCGGCAGACAGGCCCCGTTCGACCCCATCAGTGGGCACACAGTGCTGCCTGGGGCCCGAAACGTCCCTCGTCCCACGTCCACTGGCTTCCCCGAGGGAGCAGCGTAGAACATCCCCCAGAGCAGACACGTCATCGGCGCCAGAGGGCACTGGGACAGGCGGCGACGGAGTGCTGCTCTGACGACGGCGACGCAGATGGGGCTCCGTGCTGGGCCTGGGGGGTCGGCCCCCACTCTGCCACCTGCAGCTGAGGGACCGCAGCCAGGGCCTCTCTCCGGATCCCTCGTGGGAGACCAGGCAACATGACCCGCTCCACAGGGCCGAGGGTGGCCCACAGAGACCTACGTGTCTGCAGAGCCCGCTGTGCAAGGCAGGACTTCCTTCAGCCGTCACGTTATGTCCACAAGAACCTTTCCGGGCCTTCTCCAAAGTCTTAGCTGCAGCCCTTTCAAGCAGATGCAGGCAACAAGCGAGGGGGCCTGGAGCAGGGCCTCCCTCCGCCGGGGCCCCGGGCCCCCTGTCAGAAAGACGAAGGCACAGGCCTCCAAGGCCAGGCTCCTGAGAGGCGCCCCGGCTGGCACTCGGAACACTTGGAGCCACACACACGTGCGCACCTCTGCGGGGTCGATCTACACTTGATCTTAGCCAAAAGGCCGAGAAGCGATCTGCGGGGTCGATCTACACACAACGGTCAGACGCTTGCACAACGAGCTCCTCAGAGCCCAAATCTGGAAGATTCCTTACCGCATCAGAGTACGAAGGTGCAGGCCTCGGAGGAAGCAATTCGGGTTGCGCAGGGGGCTGCATGGGGGGCTGCCCAGGGGGCTGGAAGAGGCCAGGCGCTATGCTCGGGGCTGGTGCCGGGAGGTGAGGCAGAGAAACCGGTGTGGGCGCGGGGCTGGGAAGGGGCTGCTGGAGGAGAGCAGGTGGCAGTACATCTGCCTCTGCCCCACACGCCTCTCCTTTCCCACCTGGAAGGGAACAGGCAAGTGAGGACACGTGAGATGACCCCCAGGCACCCACAGTGACCCTAAGGGCTGGCCACCCTCCTGAGCATTGTCAGAGGGGACAGCGTGGGCTGTGCCCATGGGAACCAAGCACCGTGACATCAGGGAGCCATTCAGGCCCCTCCTGAGGGGGGGGGACATCCGAGCCCTGAGCCAAAACCCACCCCCCACCGCACCCCCACAATCAGCCAGATGCCCCTATATCTCCAGCAGGGGCAACGCTAGCCCCCTCCCGCGACTGCAGCTTCTCACCTACTGGGTCCAAGCTGGGTCTCTGGGTGCCCACAGGCAGCTCTGCAGCCAGGCTCTCCCCGATGTACTTGTTCTGGGAGTTGAAGCTGCACACAGGAGTGTGACGAGGGACGGGAGGCAACGGCCCTCCATTCACGATCTCCCCAACCGACACGGCCAGCTTCCTGGTAATAAACACCGACTTCCTGGCCTTGGACAAGCCCTCTGGTTCCAGGAACGAGGACCGGTTCAGCTCGACGCAGCTACGCAGACCACAGAGAACCCAGAGAAGTGTCACATGGCGAGAAGCCAACCTTCACCTTCTCAGCTCCCAGCAGCAATACTGGAAGCCCTGGCCCCATCACTGGATCACCCCACAAGCATGTGTAAATGAAGAGGGAGGCAGGAAAGGCCGATCTGGGGTCCCAGCCCACAGTACCCACAGCCGCCAGCCGGGACACTTCCCTGTGGCATGGGAGCCCCCTGGCCTGTGTACAAACACGGCCAAGCGTGGGACCACACATACCTGCATGCCCCTATCTTACTGCAAAGCTGCATGTTTCTGAGGACAGGCCTGCAGGAAGCAGACAGGAAGGGGCTGGCAATGAGGAGCAGAGAAGCTCCCGGCCTGGCCCCCCGGTGCCTGTCTGGGCCACCACAGGTGGGCAGTAGTAGTCACTGGCCAGCAGGAGCCATCTTCGAAAGAGGAAGGAAGACCCTAACCTTACTTTTAGTTTCTTCAGTAACTTGTGAAAAGCACTGATTTTGGAATTGCAGAGAAATGGGTCTGAATGGCAATCCGCTAACGAGCAGTGTCTGATCAGGGCTGCTCCCCAGCCCCTCTGAGCCTCGCTGTGCTCGCCTGCACCCCAGGGAGGCAGTGTGTGGAGTGGGCCCTCTCCGGGGCCTGGAATGTAGATGGCACTTCTCAGCACTTTATCAGAATTAAAAGAGAAAAAGAAAACAAAAAACAAGCGAGGTCCCACAGCCACCCTCTGCTCTTACCCATCAGAGACAGTGAGACCATAGAAGTTCAGGAAGTCTGTGGCCTCTTCACAGTCTCTGAACAGCAGCATCCGCACCACGCCATCCAGGGGAAAGACAGTGGAGCGCTGCGTGCTCACGGTGTACGCGATGTTGAGCGCCCGGAGAGCATCCTTGCGGATCTGAAGAGAGAAGCCACGTCACTGTAGTGTTGAGGAGCCAGTCTCCATGACCACAAAATGCCACCATGGGGGACAGGGACCTGCGGTAGCTCAGTCCCTCTGGAAAGCAATCTGGTACTAGGAGGCCCAGGCTTAGCAATCAGCAGGGCATTTGCTCAGCAGAAGATACCCGAAAATGCACATGAAACAGTCAGTCTCATACACAGGAATGGTTAGGCCATGAAGGAAACCCTCAGGACACCTGGGTGCCTCAGTCGGTTAAGTGTCTGTCTTCGGCTCAGGTCACGATCCCAGGGTCCAGGGACTGAGGGACGTATCAGGCTTCCTGCTCAGCGGGAAGTCTGCTTCTCCCTCTGCCTGCTGCTGCTCCTACGTGTGCATGCTCTCTCTCTGACAAGTAAGTAAAATCTTTACAAACAAAAGAAAGAAACCCTAGAAGACAAATCACCCATCAGTAGGGCATGTGGAAGGTCTACTGTGCATCACGCATGCAACAAAAAACTCTGTGGCCCTAAGAATCATCACAGAGATGAAAGAGTGCCACAGGAAAATGCATAAATGGCTTGAAATTCCTAAGAAGTGCTTTAAAAAAAGAAGACAGGAAAATGCTAACAAGACTTGCATGTGGGTGCCGGGACTCTGGGCGACCTCTCACTTCCTCTTGCAGTGTCAATTCTAACAGTATTTATCAAGGATTTACTTCTCGCCTGGCATCTGTTACCGTGGAACACACAACAATGAACAAAGCAAACTCTCTGCCCCCAGAAATAATGTGTTAGGGAGAGAACAACAATGAGCAAAGTGAACCCGTGAAATACACAGTACATTTAATGGTGACAGCGCAATAGAGGAAGGCAGAGGAGGAGGGCAGGCAGGCAGGGGGGCTCTGCTCAGAAGGTGGCAGCCAAGCCAAGGCCTAAAGAAGGTAAGCACCACATGGCTCTGTGAGGAGAAAGAACTGCAGCAACAACAGCACATGCAAAGGCCCTGAGGCAGGAGTGTGCTGGCGTTGGAGGGACAGGAAGCATCACAGCAGGTGGAGCTGAGCAAGGGAGCCTCTGGGCCCATGTCAAACACTGCTTCTCTAAAGCACTTAAGTGTCTTTTTTGTTTCAAGTTATTAAAACGGGCACAGATGGCTAACATTCTAAGAATGTTACATAATATTTCTGAAAATATTAACTATCAGTTTTATTTATTGAATGGACAGAGTTCCCCAAATGGCACATTGTTTTTGTTTCTTTTTTTAAAGATTTATTTTTTTGACACAGAGAGAGAGAGATCACAAGCAGGCAGAGAGGCAGGCAGAGGGAGAGGGGGAAGCAGGCTCCCCACTGAGCAGAGGGCCCGATGCAGGGCTCGATCCCAGGACCCTGAGATCATGACCTGAGCCGAAGGCAGAGGCTTTAACCCACTGAGCCCCCCAGGGACCCCCAAATGGCACATTATTAAATGTCTTTTCATTTATTCCACAATTTCAGTGCCATTGGCAATTCTCAGACAGGACAATGAACAGACTTGAAGCCCATCTGCCTGGGCTATGACCATGGGCTTCATCACTGTTTACCAAAGGACTTCATGTGTGACCAAAGAAAAAAAACCACCTGGAGTCACAGAAGCAGCTGGCCAGGTCCTCAGACTCCCCTCCCGCTCCACCCTGGCAGCCTCCTCCCCACCCAGCAGACCCCTGCGGCCGGGGGCCAGCACAGGGCCTGCACTGTCGGGGGGCTGGGGCTAAAGACCTGACGGGGGAGTTCTGACACCAGGCGTCCATACTCTATGCAGAGCACCAGGTTAGACCTGGTTTGCATGGTTCCCAGGTTTGCAACCCCAAGGACAGCACAGGACTCAACAAGGAGTAGGCCTAATAAATACCTTAAGGTATTTATTGAAATAGATTCAGCATCATCAGGTTCACTCCAAAAACTTAGATTACTAAGACTTAAGAATTTTTAAGTCAGGGACTTTGTATGCGCAATTTTTTATTTTTCGTTTGATTCCCAGTAAATGATAGTGCTGAACTCAAGTCCTATCATTCTAAAGAGATTTCTCTGATCCGAACCTACAATAGCATTTCCCATCAGCGGTCCACGGTGCCAGCCGCTGTGACACAAGGTAATGCCAGCAGCCCCCTCGGGAAGCTGCTGCGGCGCCTACACAAGAGCTAACTTGGGGCTGTGAAAATACCAAACACCAGAAGTAACGATCTGGTTCCTCCCAATTCTTCAAGTACAGCTACGTTACTCACCTGATTAAAGTAACAGTGTAAAAGACAAGCATTCAGGTAAGAAGCCGACCGGACCAGTTTGAAAAATCTCACAAAATTATTACTGTTCAACGCAGCAAAGGCCTGAACAGCAAACTTTACTTCAGAGGAATTTCTAACGGCAGGATGGAACTGCTGTACTTCTCTGTTAATTAAAGGAAACGAAGGGATTAGAATTTTGGTTTTTTTCTTTTCCATTTTTTTTTTAAGTAGGCTCCAGGCCCAGCATGGAGCCCAACAAGGGGCTTGAACTCACGACGCTGAGATCAAGACCTAAGCTGACATCAAGAGTTGGATGCTTAACTGACTGAGCCAATCAGGCAACCCCAATTTTATCTTGAATTAGAGAAAATGTCCATGAAAATAGATGCGATTAAAAAACAAACCTAAATTCTAACCACACTGAGAAAGTGGGACTTAATGGTGACGGATGCCACTCTATTCAGTTCACTGACTTCAAGGCCGCCGCGCTCAAACTGGGTTGGGAACAGCGGTGCTCTCTAAAAAGATGGTAAATAAACAAATGCAAGCAATAATCAATTTAAGAATTGATTATCAAAGAATTACTTTAATGCCAAATGACTACCAGCTGTTTTTGATGATGATGACATCTAAAAAACAAAATTTAACTTTGTTTTGCTTTGTAAATAAAGAGAGCTGACTGAATCACTCCAGAGAGATCCCCATCGGGGCTCAGTCAGTTAAGCACCCGATTTGGTTTCGGCTCAGGTCGTGATCTCAGGGTCACGAGACTGAGCCACACTTGGGCTCCCCACTCGGCAGGGAGTCTGCTGGAGATTCTCTCTCCCCTCTGCCCTCCCCCCGCCTCACGCACACGCACTCTCTCTCAAATAAATTAAATCTTAAAAAAAATAAAGTCTTTAAAAAAACCAAAACCCTGCCTTTCCATACAGCTCAGACTAGCTTCCAAATCTGAAAATTTACCTTAGGATATCCCCCTTGTTGAGATTGAGCAGAACATTGTAGCCCTGGAACTCGGCTTCAGTGGCACAGAACACACCCTTGTTTCTCAGGTCCTGGTACATCTCCTTCAGACTTTGGAGGCACTTGGTCATGTTCTCATTGTTGATCTTGGCATCAAAGGAGGACATGGGCTCCTCACACATGAAGTGAGCACAATGGATATGGAACCGGGTACACTTCTCAATCAGAGACACCGTCACAGGGTCACACAAGTGCTGCTGCGTGATGTCCTGGCCACAAGCACGAGGGAATATTACACACACATACACACACACCTTACATACATGTGTCTTGTATACACACAGACTTCACGCATGTACTTCCATGCACTGGGAACAAACTATTAGAAGAATCATGATTACCTAAATTTCTCATATGTCAATTTCAAAGAATGCCCATGAAGCACATTTTAATAGGACTTCGTAATGATTTTAAATAATAGCATTTTTTTTTTTTTTACACGGATGAACTATAACTGAGTAAAATGAAAAGAACTCTCACTTCAACTTTGGAATTCACATGCATTTTCTAATGTTCTGATTAGAAGCGCCTGATACCTTCCGTATGCCCCGTGTGCGGTTCCACACGAAGTCATACCAGTCCCGCAGGCTGCCCTCCTTCTGGTCCATGATCTGAGTCACCAAGTAGTCCATGGTCCTGCTGAGCACTGCCGAGGGCCGCAGCTCATGCGGGAGGGGCTCTTCCTGATCAGCGGAGGAGCGGCTGTACTCCTTCACAGCTGCCGCGTGGTCCACCTGGGGGCACACGGGCAAACGGCTGCGCGTCAGGTGCTGGCCAGCCTCCCCACGGCTGGGCTTTAAAATGAGGAGGAAAATCACCCACATACTCATACAACATCAATACTACAGAATAAACTTTATTTTTTTTTTAATATTTTATTTATTCATTTATTTATGTGACAGAAAGAGACAAGTGGGCAGAGAGGCAGGCAGAAGGGGTGGGGAGCAGGCTCCCCGCTGAGCAGAGAGCCCGATGCGGGGCTCGATCCCAGGACCCCAAGACTGTGACCTGAGCCAAAGGCAGAGGCCCCAACCCACTGAGCCACCCAGGCACCCCCAGAATACAACTTTAAAATGTAAAATTTCTGTTTGAAAGTAATGATCAAAATTCAAAAACAAAAGAGAAACTTGTTTCTAACCAATACAACAAGGAGCAAAGAAACAGATAAGTAATGTCAGTGGGAGTGCCTGGCTGGCTCAGTCCGTGGAGCATGAAACTCTTGATCTCAGGGTGATGAGTTCAAGCACCACACTGGGTGCAGAGATTACTTAAAAATTTCAAAAAAGAAGGAATGTAAGCAGAGGTACGTCTGCATGGCTCCAAGGGGAGAGGGGCGACAGGTAAAGGGCTCTGAAGCAGCCACACTCAAGCACCAGAGTTGGGTCCACACGTACTAGAAAGGAAATGGAAACAGCAGCAAGGGCCTCACAAGGCCAGGATAGCTGCGCACATAGGCCTGGAGCGGTCCCACCCACAACGGGAGGCTAAAGACGTGTGGCCAAGGCCAAAAGCCCAGGCATCCACAGGACCAAGCCCTGGGCACCTGATGCAAGCCAGCACCACCGTCTCCCAGGGCAGGAGCCTCAGCTGTGACACCCTGCCCGGCTGAGGACCCTGCACTGGGCGAGGGCAACTTAAAACCACCGGCCGTGGGGCACCCAGCTGGCTCAGTCCATGGAGCACATGACTCTTGATCTCAGGGTTATAAGTTTAAGCCACACGTTGGTATAGACATTAGTTAAAAATAAGATCTTAGGGGCGCCTGGGTGGCTCAGTGGGTTAAAGCCTCTGCCTTTGGCTCAGGTCATGATCTCAGGGTCCTGGGATCAAGCCCCGCATCAGGCTCTCTGCTCAGCAGGGAGCCTGCTTCCCCGTCCCTCTCTGCCTGCCTCTCTGCCTGCTTGTGATCTCTCTCCCTCTGTCAAATAAATAAATAAAAATCTTTAAAAGAATAAAAAATAAAAATAAGATCTTAAAAAAAAAACCCACCCACCAAGAGAAAAGGCTGGAACCAAAATTAACAAAGAGGATAAAGGATCTAAAATGATGCAGACTTCCTGGGGAACAACATGAGAACATGCCCTGGCACACACATGTTCAGGAGCCTGAAGAGAGGTTGCGCCCTCTGAGGTAATAACTTACTTCTTAGGGTCCGTCAGAAGGAAACGATCTACATACCTCACACTCATTACAGACAATGTGCCCAACAGGATTATTAATGAAATCGAAGTATCTAGTGATTGCAAAATGGGAAGTTTTGACAGAGCCACATAATCAAATAATATGCTGTCATTTAAAAAATGCCGATAGTTTTTCAGAAAAGAAAAAGTGATAAAATTTTAAGTGAGAAAGACTCACAGAGAATTGCATCTAGAGCGTAATCTCAACTACGCAAACACAAACACAGAAAAGGATAGGAAGAAAACTGTGAAAAGGGAAAAAAATGAAAAGAAACTTTTAATCTATGAAACAAATTTGTATCCACAGCTGAGCCCTGAGCACCCTGGGGTCCAGTCACCCTGCACAAGATGGCTGAGTACACCCCTCACAGCACAATTTAATATGAACGTCAAGAGTAGCCACCCTCGAAATCCCTGCCAGCCTCTAAAAGGGTAAATGCCCAAATTAAGTATCGCTATTACTGAAATTATAAAAGAACGAGCCCCCCTCCTCTATTCCCCACCTCCACCCTGAAGATTAGATGCGGACGGGGGCCTAGAGAAGAACCCGGGGCAGAGGGGGCGCCACCTGGTCAGTCCCCGCGACCACTTCGAACACGCTCAGCTGGCTCCGGGTCTCCCGCATGTACCGCTCCTTTTCAGGACACATATCTGGGCACGTCCCCACGAAAGTCCTCGCTTTGTCCAGGTCAGTTCTTTTCACCCGAGCTAAATGACAAGTAAAAAGTAAGAACGTATCACAGTTACTATGATTATAAAAGAAAAAATAAAACCAAGGCAAATGCCACACACCGATGACAAAGTAAAGCGCCGGGCCTGGAGAAAGGGAAGCGTGGCCTACGCGTCAGATACCAGGGCACCCAGAGGCCTCGCCCCCTCGTGACAGCCATGGGTCTGCAGTGCGCAACACAGTGTACAACATGGGGGGGGAGGGAGCGCATCACTGTTCCAGGCTCCATAGCGGCCTGAACAATAAACAGTCATGCTGTGGTATGTTTGTTGAAAAGATCAATCTGCTAACTGTAAAGATTCCAAACGTACTAGCCCTCTAAAACTCAGCACTTCATGGCTTCTGTAGCATCCTGCTGCTGACATAGCGGGAATCACCTAAGAGAACCTGGGTCCTGAATAAACTACTCTTACTTGCCACAGAATGGCACCAAAGGTACCAAAGTGCCTTCTAAATGAGATCGACTACAACTTCAAGTTTAAGATACACACATTTTTATCTTGAAAAATTTCAGTTCCTACTAATTTTATCTAGGATATAAAAGTCACATGTCCCTGACGTAATGTACAACTGCAGCTTTTCCTACCATGTTAAGGAAGCACTGGGATTACGCCACTTATTCATAGCTTCTAAGGAGTAAAATCCTACAGCTGAAATTTAATCTAAAAAAAACTCTGCAGGGGCGCCTAGATGGCTAAGTCAGTCAAATGCCTCCTTCCGCTCGGGTCATGATCCCAGAGTCCTCAGATCGAGCCCCGTGTCGGGCTCCCTGCTCAGTGGGGAGTCTGCTTCTCCCTCTGCCTCTGATGCTCCCCCTTCTCCGTTTCTCTCTCTCTCCTGCTCAAA
>CM053603.1:183373410-183388863 GCA_028646535.1 Procyon lotor
CCCCCTCTCACCCTACTCTTGGTCTCCTCAGCCCACCCCTCCACCAATGGGCCCTTCCTCGCTCCAGCCGCTAATTCCCTACTTTGACCCACGGTGGTGTGCCTTAGATCCCCTCGCTTTTATATCTTCCTTAGGGTAAAATATAAGTTCCCATAACATTGTCAGTGGATTTCACCAAATAAAAGATCGGGTGTGTGTTTTTTCAGAACTTATGACCGCCATCACTGATTTGTCTTCTCTTAAACTTTGACCACAGGCTCCTTTCTAAACATTTTTAAAGGGCCGTGTTGCTCTTCCTGAAATGAGTTTGGTGCTTAGAAACCTGCAGCGAGCCGTCCCCATCAGGAGGGCGCCCCTTCGCAGGAAGATGGAGATGGTGAGGAGGATATTAGGGGTGCAGAAGTTCGACCTGGGCATCATCTGTCTTGACAACAAGAATATCCAGCACATCAACAGAATCTACAGAAAGAAAGACGTCCCAACCGATGTGCTTTCCTTTCCATTTCATGAGGTAAAAAGTATTCTCTCGTCTGGCCTACCTTCTGGTGGAAGCATCCTGATTTTTAAGTTTCGTTTTGAAAACTTTAAAATAAACACGTAAGTAGAGTACAGCAGGGCCAGCCCCTATTGGCCAGTACCCATCACCCAGGAGAAAAGGTGGTCGGTCCTCAAGCTGTCGGGGAGTGGAAGGAGGAGCAGAGCGCCTCTGCAATTTTCTTTAAGATTTTTTTCATTTGTTTTTAAGTCATCTCTACACCCAGCGCGGGCTCAAACTCCCAACCCCAAAATCAAGAGTAATATGCTCCACCCCCTGAGCCAGCCAGGCACCCCTGCTTCTGGAATTTTGATTGTGATACAATAACAAATATGTATGGTTGAAAATTTTAAATAACTGAATCATTTCACTGAAGATGAAAAACAACACTGAAAAAATATTTTCAACAAATATAAGATAGTGATTAGTCTTCTACCTCCCCGGTGCACGTGGTTCATTCGAGGCTTCCCGCATTGTTCGTGAGAGCATAAGCGGGAAGGACCCTTCGGAAGGCACTTTGGCAGGACACTCGAGCCCTGGAAACATGTGCGTACCGTGTGACCCACTGGTGTCACCGCGGAGGAAGACGTTATAGTGTAAACATCTCAAATATTCGCTTGATGTTCTGTCCTACGGGGACGAGACATACTCACACCCTCAATATCCATCTGCGGGCCCGGCTTAGTGTGATCAGCCCTCAGACGGACAGACTGGTTGTTTCTTTTGTTTTATGTGGGGAAACGTGGAAGACTGTTGACAAAATAACAGAACGAACAAATAGAAAATCGCACAGTGTGGATCTGTGTGTGCGCCGGGAAGGCGAAAGAGACGGAGGAAAGCAGCTCGTCTGTCTTGGGTCACCTGTGAAGCGTGACTGGAGCGCCCGCAGCCCTCGCCTGCCCCGCGACCCCTGGGTGGGGGTCTTCCAGAATGCAGCCCGGGGGCCTGGCGTCAGGTTAGTTCCCGAGGTCGCGTTCTCTGAGTCTGTGTTCCCTCATTTGCAGAACATAAAAGCAGGGGAGCTTCCCCAGCCTGATGTCCCAGACGACTACAATTTGGGAGACATCTTCCTGGGAGTGGAGTATATCTTCGAGCAGTGCAAAGGGGATGAGGACTACTGTGACACCCTTACTGTGAGTGGGCTGCCGACACGGGGGCCGTGGATGGGACCCCTGCCCCCACACTGTCTCGTGAAGGACAGAGGCCGTCGGGGGAGGGAGACCTACAGGCTGGGGCAGCAGGGACCCTCTCTCATCACCCCACAGAGAGCGGGCCTGGGCCATGGGCCTGCTAGCCCCCCAACGGTGTCGGGTGAGGGGAGAGGAAACAGGTCGGAAGCCCCCAGAAGTGGCCTCGTTTTTAGCTTTTACCCCTGGAGGTCAGCAAGCTGGGTTTGGTTGACTCCAACCTTACAGAACTGGGGCCCCCGGGACCTTCCAGATCTGTTTCTCCTCAACTTGATGGCAGAAGAAAAGGGGGAGGGGTGTTCCAAAAGTGCCTGTACCTTAACTTCCCTGTGGATTCTGTTTCGGCGTTTTCCTTGGACCAAACAGCCACACCCCGAACTCTCTCTAGGGGATCCCGGTGTTTCTTTGTGACTTGAAGCAGAGCTCCCCAGGCAGAGCGATGAGCGGGCAGCCGGGGCCCGCTCTCCTGGGCGACGGTGGGACTTTCCGGGCGGGCACTTGGCAGGAGCCCTGGCACAGACAGAGTTGCTCAGCACGGGCTTTAGCTCTGGGATCTCTGTGGCCAGCGGCGGTGCACCCTGTGGGCTTGTGGTGCGTATCTGCTTCCTTCCCTGCAGCGGACGGCCAGCCCACCAGGCCTGGGACTCTCCTCCCCGCCCCCAGCTCCACGTAGGCACCTTCTCAGCCCCCGGTACCCCCCACCTACCCCTAGGTTCCTCACCGCCCACCATGCGTGGGCCGACTTCTCCCTGCCTTCCCTCCTCCTCCTCCCCACCCCCCCCACCCCTGCCTCAGGGATTGGTCATGATCAGTTCCTGAAACAGCTTTTGAATTGTTCTGACAGGTGACTGCCACCCATGGGCTCTGTCACCTGCTGGGCTTCACACACAGCACAGAGGCTGAGTGGCAGAAGGTAGGAGCTGGCCCCCGGTCCCCCAGCACACAGAGGGTGCAATGCCCTGTGCACCAGGTGCCCCGGGAACCAGGGCTGCCTGAGCTTCCCCAGCAATCAAGTACGAAAACCAAAACTGGAGGGAAAGCAGTAAATTAAGGATTTTATAAATGTCTGCTTTATCAAAACAAAATGAAAGACTGACATTGTTTGTTTAAAATATTGGGCTCCCCAGATGCTATTAACTGTATTACTTATTTGCTGTTGAACGGAAGATCTGAGCAGAGAGACTGAATTCTATAAATTCTATGAAACTCTAATGGCTTAAAGTGAAAAATTCTTTACAAGAGAAATTTTCATGATATTTATCGGGCGGGATCAGGATTCAGAACATCCAGGCATCTGAGAGAGACCTCACAGGAGAAAGTCATTTAGCCCTTTGCTTCCCTAAGAAGTGACAGTATTTGCCCCATTTGTAAGGGTGTATGTTGGTATATGCACCATATTGTATTTAATAAACTCAAATTATATTTGTAATCAAATCATCAGGCTTTCTGGAAGTTATAAAATTTTTTTCAGTGACCAAAAAGTCTTTGATCCAGTTGTCCTCACACCCAGCCCATCTCAGGCTGGGTCCCCTGCCTCCGCCTTCCCCCCGAGTGAGAGGCTGGCCCTGCAGCGGCCCACTCGCCCCCTCTGGCAGCATCTCGGCGAGAGCCCGTGACGGCAGCTCCGGCAGGGACCCCAGCCCTCCCGGGGCTTCCCCGGGCCCTGAGCACCCTTTCCCCCGGGAGGGGCGGTCCTCACGCAGCCCCCTCCCGCCGACTCGGGCCCAGCTGACCTGTGCGGCCTGTTCTCCTGCAGCCCAGACAGGTCCCCTCTTCCTGCACCCCAGAGCGCTACTTGGGCCGCCGGCCCCCGGCCCCTCCGCCGGCCCCGCCCTTCACCCCGCAGGCAGCGTGTCCACGTTCCGTGTGCACAGCGCTGGGTGAAGGCGAGCAGACCCAGGTCCTGCGCTTCGGCTATGGGAGGCCACACGGCTGAGGAGCCTCATGCCACGGCCCTGGCCGTGGGCCCTGGGGAGGGGCTTCCCCCGCAGGACACCGCTGGGCCAGGCTGGAGGGGGGAATTCCAAGTTGGTTTGCCCTCCTTTGTTTCAGATGTACCAGAAGGAGAAGCAGGTTCTCGAGGAGCTGAGCCGGCACACCGGGACCAGGCTCCAGCCCCTGAGCAGGGGCCTCTTCTGACGGTGCCCGAGGCCCGGCACCCGGGCGCACCCGAGGGACCCTCCAGAGCCCGGAGACAGCAGGTGGACAGCAGATGGACCCTCCCCTTCCGACTCCAGCGAACGGAGGGCCCTGCTGGTCGCTGCTGCCCCGGGGGGCTGCGGGACTGACCCACGCTCGGGCAAAATGGCAGAGGGAACCTGACTGGTTTGTGAAAATATAAGACACATTCGTTCATTTCTTCACTCAGAACGTAGCACACGGAGTTTCCGTGTTGCGGATAAAGGACTTCTAAGCTCTAGGCTGCAGAGTCGGAGCACAGGGCCTTCATCCCCTGGGGCTTCTGCCTGTGGCCAGAGGCATCTGTCTGCCCTGCCTCCGCAGCCCAGGGAGGGCGTGCCCCTCACCCTCCATCCTACAGGACCCCCGCTGGCTTCAGTCTCCACTTACCCCTCAGGAGCACTGGGACCCGCAGCCTTCGCTTGGTGCGGTTATGAGGGGAGGCACAAGGCTGACCCTGAGGGCGGCTGCAAGGCCCGGGACAACCTGAGCCAGGTGACCACAGCCGACGTCTCCTGCCCATCCCGGCTCCCGAGGTGGGCGTGGTCCCTGGTCAGAGGTCTGCTTGTGGGCCCTACCTACATCCTCTTTCCTGCGGCACCGCCGTGGCCTGAGCTCCCGAGCCCTGGATCCCCATGTCCACACTGAGCTAAGTGTCTCCTGGCTCTGGGGGGCGCCCTGAGCTCCGACCACTGCATCCCATTCTCTTTCCTGTTACTGTTTCCTGCCTTATCTTCTGATACAAAAATAAACGCAGGAGGCATCGCAGAGCCTTATCTAAGCTCTCCTGGGCCCGGGGCATCATGGGAGCAGGCCGCAGAGCTGCGCTGAGCCAACCCGGGGCCTGCACCACCTGGGCCTCCCAGCTCCGGTGTTGGCGACAGCACCACGAAGTCTGCCAAGGAGCCCCGAAGGGGTCACGGCAATGAAGTGCGGCTTCTCAGAGACTTTGGCCCTCACCCAGGGATACTGCAATTCTGAGAATCTGGTTTCTCCTGTGAATCCACTTGAAAAACATGAAAATGCATTTCCCACTGGATATCTTGTCAGCCCGGACTTTCCCCAGGCCCTCGGGGACGCGGAATTGGGCTTGTGTCGCCCCTGAAGCCTTGCGGGGTGTGCGTGCCCGCTGGTAGTGAAGCTTGTTCTCGGCAGAAAGTCTCAGCCAAGTGTGGTCAGCCGCTGGCTGCTGAAGGGACCCGTTGAGCCCGGACTCGTGACCCCTGCCCGAATGGGCAGAAAGCGGGCGCTAGAGAACGGGCTCGACAAGGGGCCGTGAGGCCTGCTGGTCTGTGACTGGTCATACCTCCCCGAGGGACAAGCTGCGCAGGTCGTGACTGTTTAGATCATTAAACCGCAGCGATGCCTCTGAGGCAGGTGCACGTGCTACCCGTAGTCTTACCCAGACTTCTTGGAGCCTGTGATGAGGGGAGCTTGTTTGGATGTGTTAAGAACAAATTCCTAGAACGTGTGACTCCCAGGTGTAACCGTTTTTGGGACTTGTTTTTCACACACTATATAAGAAGGTGCGCTCTTGAATAAAGCCGAACACGGTCTGGACGTCATCCGCTGTGTTCCTCCCGCTCCCATACTTTGTCTCTTCGTCTTTTTTTCCTCATTCCCTTCCCCTCAGTCCTGGTTGGAGATTGTCGCGCAGGCCGCGGCAGCCAAGACCGAAGATGACTCCACAAGCTCTTGGCTCTGCAGTTCTTTCTAAGAGACTGAAGGGATCCCAAGACCCGCTACTCCTGTCAGCAGCAATTTCGGACATGCCCGTGCCTCTCTGGTCGTGTCGGGGGCCCAGGCGGTGCCCCCGGGTATGGGCCTCAGAGCAGCACGGCCGGGGCGTAGGGGCAGGGTAGCCAGCCTTGGCAGCGGCGCCCAGTGCTTCCGAAGGCCCTGGTCGCTTCCCGCCCTGCAGCCCGTAACAGTGACCCTGGGGTCCAGACCCGGCCTCCATGCACCCCGACCCCCCCCTTGATCACGCACCACTGAGGCTCTCCCGCATTTCTCGTCACAGTCACTGGCATCCCCTCCGCTGCAACTGTTTGTCTTATGCTCATTTTTACAGATTTATTAGGGGCGGGAGAACAGAAAGAAAGAGAATCCCAAGCCAACCCCCGCCCCCCCGAGCAAGGAGCCTGACGGGCGATGCGAGGCTCCATCTCATCACCCCAAGATCATGACCTGAACCAAAAGCAGAAGCCGGCCGCTTAACTGATTGGTATCCCTCATGCTTATTTTTCTATTGATTTTTCTTTTTTATGGATTCAGAGGGGTTTTTATATGTCACTGCACACAACAGAGCGTGTCCGCCCATGTCCATCTGACCCAAATCTGAGAAAAGGCTGCCCCACGCAGCCGTGCCGCTCTCTCCCTTGGCTCTTCGACCCACGAGTCCCTTCTGGCCGCCCTGACCAGGACGCAACGCCCGGGTTCCAGAGCGTCTGCAAAGCCAGCCTCTGCCGGATGGGTCCCTCCTGCTCCAGGCGGCCGTTGGGTTCCTTGGCCCTCTACTCTCCGGTGTGTGTTCAGAAATGCAGGTGATCTACCTCGGGCCTACACGAGGAAGCCCCCACAAATCCCAACAGGACGGGGGCCCGAGAGCCTCCGGGGGGCCCCCGTCCACACGGAGAGGGTGGCGCACCCCAACTCCACGGGACAGAAGCCCCTGTGCTCGCGACCCTCCCGGACCCGCCCCACCCCAATCAGCCCCTTAAACAGACTGGTTACGGTCAGTGGCCTGAGTTCTGTGAGCGGCTCTAACTAATCAAGCCCAGAAAGGGGGTCATGGGGACCTCTGCTCCCCGACCCGGTAGGTCAGAAGCACAGGGGACAACCCGCGTTTGCAGCTGGCACGGAGGCATTCTCGGGACGGAGTCCTTCCGCAGGCGGACGGCGCCAGAGCCGAGTGGGACCGCAGAACACCCCGCTGGTGTCAGTCAGGGGCTAGAAGTGTGTGCGAGTGAAGGAGGCTCGCAGGGAAGAACTGGCTCTTCCTTACTCGGGACACAGACAAAGCAGTTTTCCCAGTTTATTAGGGCCCCCCAGGACGCCCGACCTCTGCCACACTTGCTCCCTGTGTTGAATTAATAATTACGTGGAGAAATAAAACCGAATATGAAACCATGTTAGAAAACGTCAATGTGAAAATAAATCGAGTCAGACCTTTAATCGCATTTCACAAGAGAGGCCCGTGCCAGGCACACTGTGGGGCACCCGCCGCCCTCCGGCCTGGGAGGCCCCCCGAGCGCGGGCCCGGCCCCAGGGAGCCTAGCGGCGGCTCGTCCTTGCGCCCCGCTTCCAACTGCTTCCCAGGCCAGGGCTCCCGCGAGCCTGCAGGGGCCAAGGAAGCAGAGAGGACGGTGGGCTGTCGCTGCCGTGGAACTTAGGGCACAAAACAGTTTACCCCGAAAGGGGCCGATGAGAACGTATAGCACTTAAAGACATTTACGTGAAAATTACGTTAAAACAGCAAGGGATGGGGCGCCTGCTTTGGCTCGGTCATGACCTCAGGGTCCTGGGATGGGTGCCCCGCTCAGCAGGGAGCCGGCTTCCCCCGCTCCTTCTGCCCCTCCGTGTGCGCACATGCTCTCAAATCAACCAATTGATCGATCTTTAAAAATAAATAACTAAAACAGCAAGGGAACACGCTTCCACCAAGAAAAAAAGGTCAGGAAAAGTGAAGACAGAGGAAAGGTGACATCCAGAAGCCCCAACAGAACCAAGAGGAGCAAACACAGGAAGCCCCCTTCCTCGGGCCCCTGCGGAAGGGACCACGTCAACCTCGAGCGTCTCCCTTCTGAAGACCGAGCTGTGCAGACCAGCGGGGACACCTGTCCACACGTGAAGACACCTGTCCATGGGAGAGGCCCGGCCACTCACCCTGCTCTGTCCCCTCGGCAGGAGCCCTCACCCCTGCCCCCCGCCCCCTGCGTGGCAGAGCTCCCAGTTAGCGTCATATTTGACCCAGTTTGTGGTGTTTCTCCCGAGGGAAGGTCTAAACATGTAAGCAGCCAACACCATCTGCCTCTTGTGGCTCCTGGGCCGTCTTTCCTGACGGAACCCTGGACTCCCTCCTGACTCGCGGCCCTGCCCCCGGGGACCAGGCTGCAGCCTTCCGCCCCTCCCCGACCACACCCGATGGGGACCCAGCCCCCTGCCGCTCACCAGAGTCCACGTGCAGGCTCACACGCCCGGAGCGTGTGGGGGCTGGATGCCGTCAGATGTCACCCTAGGGAAGCTAGGACACGCAGGGGTGGTCACTGCCCGGGCCCGGCCCACAGACACCACCGTACAGGTAAGCCGTGCGGCTGGGGCTCAGGTGCGGGTCCCCACAGCCCTGCTCATCCTGGGCCGGACAGATGCCCCAAGCCCCAGGCAGCTTCCCCTGGAGGGTGGCATTGGGTCCGTTCTCAGACCGGGACCTCCAGGGCCATGGCTGCCAAGGACCCATCTGCCAGACGAGAGGGCCTTTCCGAATTCCCTGCTTCGGCCTAGGACCGGATAAAGACGGGGGTCCACTGGCTGGCCAGCAGGGGCGAGGGGGTGCAACCCAGGCCCTAGGGTACTCCCACCCCACAGACCAGGAAGCTGGCCTTGACTTACAGGCTAAGGGCTGCCGCCGAGGGCCCGGCCAGGTGGTGGAAGGCAGGCGGGAGGCTGCAGGCAGGCGGGAGGGCGGTGGCCGAGACCACCGTGGGCCACGTGGAGTACCCAGCCAGGGAGCCGGGTGCTGGGGTGGCCTGCAGGGGGGCCGGGGGCGCGTAGTGGTGGTGGTGATGCACGGGGGGCGGCTTCTGCCTCTAGGCTCACAGGGGGGACAAGGGGAGCCCGCTGCAGGTCCTCGGTGCAGCACAGCGTCGAGGGGAAGGAGGAGGAAGGAGAGGAAGGTGGGGGGAGGGAGGTGGAGGGAGGGAGGACCAGGCTCCAGCAGAGCTCATCGGGCTCTGGGAGGCAGCTTTCTGGGCCCCAAACTGTGGAACTCCTTCCACTTCCACGAGGGACTGGGGAGCGCCAGGGGGCTTCACAAGCAGGTCACAGACCCGGGAGTCAGACGCGTGCTTTTCAGAGGCACACAGATGCACGGACTTGCAGAAGAAAAGCCCCGCGGCCGGCTGGCTTGGATCTGGGCGGCCTCCTCTACCTCCGCGCCCGTGCCCAGCGGAGCCTACCTGGGGGGTGGGGTGCGGGGGGGCAGGCTGCGGTCCCCAGGACAGGAGCGCTGGTGGCAGGGCTTGGAGCATCAGGTTCTGCATGAGGACCTGGTGCATCTGGGCGCTCTGAGTCAGCATCATGTCCACCATGTCTGCAAGGAGAGGCGCCCGTCACTCCCGGAGCCCAGCGCATCGTCAGGCCCCGCCCAGCGGCGTCTGGGATGTGTTCTGAGGTCCGGAGCCTCTGGAGGGTGTGCAGCGGGGCTCCCGAGAGGCTGCCCCACTTCTCGCTCCCGCTCGGTGGGGGCCCCGAAAGCTGTGTGCGCGTCCTAACCCCAGGACCTCTGAGCGTGCCCTTACTGAGACTAAGAATCTTGAGGTGCGATCACCCTGCACTATCCAGGCAGGCCGCACGCCCAAGACCCGCGTCGTCGTGAGAGGCGGAGGGAGGCCCACACAGCAGGAGAGGCCGCGTGCGGATGGGGCGGAGACGGGACCGCGCGGCTGGACGAGGCAGGAAGGACCCTCCCTGGAGCCTCGGGAGGGAACCTGGCCGCGTGACACCGGGATTTCAGAATTGCAGCCTCCAGACGAGAGAAAGTACGTCTGTTTGTTTTCAGCTCCCAGGCCCGAGTGCTCACTGCAGCCGCCCCAGGAGACCCATCTCCTCCCCAGCCCTGGACGCCGTGAAGCAGACGCGCGTCTGTCTGCGCCCGAGGTCGGCACGGGTTCTCTCCTCAGCATCGAGCCGGGAAACCAGGCGCCCCCCAGGCTCCGTCAGCCTCACCAGAGGACGCAAGTCCCTGAAACCACTCGCGCCCCCAGTCAGAAGGGGGGCGGCTGGCGGCGTGGGCGGGGCTCCTGCAGGGGCGGCCTTCCCGCCGGCGTGGGCTCCCTGTCTCCCGCCAGCCTCCCTGCGGGGCTGGCCGGCCTCCGTAATCACGTCGGCCACGGCCTGAAAATGCATCTTCCTCCGTCTAGACGCGTCCTGTGGGTTCCGTTTCTCCGGAGACCCCTGACCGACCGATTTTGTCCCAGGCCTGAGAGCAATGGGGGGCACAGAGCGAGGTTCCCACAGCAGGACAGCGGTGGGAACTCTGCCCTGCAGGGCGCGAAGGCGCAGAGGCCGAGGCCGGCAGCCCCGCTGTGGGCAGAGGCCCTTGAGGAGACCCGCGCGGGGCTGGGCCTGGCCCGCCCACTCCTCCGAGGGACCTTCCCACTGAGCAGGACCCCCTGTGAAGACCCGGCGGGAGGAAGGGCCAGACGGGGGCAGACAGTGTTACTGCCCCGGGGTTAGGGGCGCACGACCGTCGTGGGGAAACAGGGTCTTCGGGACTTGGCTCGGGCCCAGACCGATACCACGGCAAAGAGAACGCGGGTCCCTGACTCGGAGCTCACGAAATCTATTCCAGGTGGGTCGTAACCGCAGTGTGAACAGGAGACGCAGCTGTAGAGCATCTTCTGACCTCGAGTGGGTACCGGCCTCTCACACGGCACAGAAAAGGCCTCAACAAAGGAAAAAGCCTGAAGAACAGAACTTCATTACAAATTAAGCACTTGCGTTCATCCGGAGACACCACAGAGGGAGCCACTGGCAATACGTGTATCAAGAAGGACCCACGTTAGAACACACGAGGGTTCCTAGACACCAATGAGAGAGGCAGATGACCTGGAGGAAAAATGGGCAAAATACTTGAAAGGGCACGTCACAAAAAGGGTCTGCAAGTAGCCAATAAACGTATGAAAAGGTGACGCACAAATTAGCATCGGAGGAGCCACCGGGACACGCGCACCGGACCGGCAAACATGAGATATTCTCAGGACACCGGGGGCCGGTGACTTACGGCGGGCGGTTCGCGTTCGCTCCTGTGGACGAGCGACGGGCACTACTGGTGAGGAAACGAAGGCAGGAGACATGCAGCGTAAACTCAGCCTCCTCGCAGCCTGCACACATCCCGGAGACGTGCGGAGTGTGACCTTCCTCCAGGAACTCGTGCTTCCACGGAAGCTTATCTCGGCAGCAGCTGGCCCCTCAAGGCCCCGAGAGCCTCGCTCCACATTCCTTGGAGACGGACGCGGTCCCCAACCCCCACTAACGAGAAAGGGTATAATCAGTCACTCCTCGCGATCCCAGGGCAGCGCCTCCTGCCACGGGTCCTGTCCCTGGGCTTTAATAAAAACACCTTTTTGCACCAAAGACGTCTCGAGAATTCTTTCTGGACCGATGGGCTCGGCATGACGACCCCACATCACTACTGCTTTGGAAAACTGCCTGTGAGTATTTCCTGACCCAAACAGCTCGGGCCATAGGCCTCACACAAATGTGCACGTCCCCTCCCCAGAAGATGAGACCGTGGGGTGGCCCCAGCGGAAGGAACACCCAGCCCAAGAGAATGAAGAGCGTGGTCAGCTGAACGATGGCCCGTCGGGTGCACGTCTGCATCCTCGGGGCCTGGGGCCTGCGTTTCATTACATGGCGAAAGCGATGTTGCTGATGTGATTAGGTGTCTTGGATCGGGGACGCCTCGGGGGCTCAGTCGGTGAAGCATCTGCCTTCAGCTCAGGTCACGATCTCGGGGTCCTGGGATCGAGTCCCGCATCGGGCTCCCTGCCTGTCCCCCTGCCTCTGCCCCCCACTCATACTCTCTCTCTCTCAAATAAACAGGTAGGATCTTAAAAAAAAAAAAGAACTCTGGATGCAAGCAACCAAAGTGTCCATCAACAAATGAAGGGATAAAAGACCATGGGCCGGGCGTACCACGGAGTATCATTCGGCCTCACAAAGCCAGGAAAGTCTGCCACCTGCCACCGCATGAGAAGACTTGGAGACGTTCGTTACTCCAAATAAGCCAGTCGGAGGGACAAATACTGTAGGATTCCTCTCCTCCGAGGTGCTTAGAGTCATCCAGTTCCAAGACAGAGTAGGAGGGTGGGGGCCGGGGGCTGGTAGGAGGGGCCAGGACACAGTTTCAGTTTTGCAAGATGGAAAGTTCTAAGGATCTATTGCTCAACAAGGTGGATCCAGTTAATACTACTTAAATGTGTCTAAGATGGTAAGTTTTATGTGTTTTTTACCACAATTTTTTTTTAAGATTTATATATTTATCTGAGGGGGGTGGAGAGATCACACATGCACCGGGGGGTGGAGGGAGGGAGGGAGAATCCCAAGCAGACTCCCCACTGAGCACAGAACCCGACAAGGGGCTCGATCTCGTGACCCTGAAATCACAACCTGGGCCGAAGCCGAGAGTCGGATGCTTAACTGACTGTGCCACCCAAGTGCCCCTACCACAATTTTTAAAATTAATTAATTTTTGGAAAAGAATCTTGAAGTGGGGAGATTATCCTGGATTATCTGAGTGAACGCAACATAATCACAAGGGCCCTCAGGAAATGTTGAGAGAAAATACTATCAATTTAGATCTGAATGTCCAGCAAAATTGGTATTTAAGAACAAGGGGAAATAAAAACATTTGCCAGGAAGCAAACACTGAGGGAGCTTCAAGAGTCCGTTGTAAAGGGACTTGGAAAGGGTTTATTTCAAGATGGCGGCAGGGTCCAGATTCCAGAAGGGTGGTCTGAGATACAAAACAGGGTGAGTAGGTTGTCAAGGGTGATTTCTTTTTTTTAAAGATGTTATTTATTTATTTATTTGACAGAGAGATCACAAGTAGGCAGAGAGACGGGGGGGGGCCACGGGGGAGGGGGTAAGCAGGCTCCCCGCCGAGCAGAGAGCCCGATGGGGGGCTCGATCCCAGGACCCTGAGATCATGACCTGAGCCGAAGGCAGAGGCTTTAACCCCCTGAGCCACCCAGGCGACCTGTCAAGGATGATTTCTGGTGTCTAGTCTGAGAAGTTGTTCTGAGAGAGAAAGAGGGGCGCCTGGGGGGCTCAGTCATTTAGCGTCTGCCTTCAGCTCGCGTCATGATCCCAGGGTCCTGGGATCAAGTCCCACATGTGGGGGGTGGGTCCCCTGCTCAGCAGGGAGCCTGCTTCTCCCTCTCCCACTCCCCCTGCTTGTGTTCCCTCTCTTGCTGTGTCTCTCTCTGTCAAATAAGTTCTTTTAAAAACAATAAAAATGAAAGCAAAAGCAGTACTAGCTGGTGGGGGGGGTGCGATGGTGGTCCAGGCCCCTCCATCACTGCAGGGAGGGGGCTCCAGATCCCACACATCCAACTTCATGTTAAAGCCCAATGAACAGAAAAATTTAATAAACGAACGAAAAGCAGAATCAGACCTACCAATGCAGAGGCCGGTCTGACGGCTGCCGCCGGGCAGGTGGGGGTGGGGCTCGGGGAAAGTGCCGGAAGGGGAGGCGCCAGGGGTCTACCAGTTACCCACTGAGTCGCGGGAGCAAACAGCACAGCGGAGGGAATACAAATACTTGCGATTTGCAGGACGCCCGCGAGAGCTCCAAGGTCGTCATTAAGGTACTTCTGAGAATTCCTATTTCTACCTTCAAACATTTGATCTGGTCAGAATTTGTTGGGGGGAAGGGGTGGGGCAAGGACTTGACCTTGACTTTACTTTGTCTGAATAGCAGATTCCTATTCAAGGTTTCACTTTTCACCACTGATCTTGAGAGCCACGGGCACGCACGAGTACGTTTGCACACATCAGCCCCCCCCACACACACACACGAGAGCACGGGCACGCAAACATTTGCACACACGAGCCCCCCCACACACAGGAGAGCACGGGCACGCAAGCGTTTGCACACACGAGCCCCCCCCCACACGAGAGCACGGGCACGCAAGCGTTTGCACACACGAGCCCCCCCCCCACACAGACGAGAGCACGCATGCCGGGCTGGTCAGTCCGCCGTCGGGGCCGGACGCTCCCTAAAGCCCGTCTAGAAAAGCCACCGAGGAGAGATGGCGGAGCCCGAGCAGGGCTGCGTCTGCGAGCCCCCGGCGGCGCTTGGCCCTGGCGCAACCTCGGCAGCGGCGGGCGGGCGGCAGTCCGGGCGACAACACGCCAGGGCAGGACTGAGCACGGACCCCCGAGTGTGCGCGCAGCTCTGCTCCCGGAGCCCGACGCCCTTGGTCCCGGGGCGGGGGGCTCGCGGCCTGAGGGGCTGGGGTGCCCGAGCCTCCGCTCTCATCAGACCGCGCCCTTTGAATCTGTGCCACTTATGGGGCGCCGGGTGGTGCGGTCGGCTGAGCGCGCGGCGCCTGGTTTCGGCTCAGCTCACGACCTCGGGTGGCGAGACCGACCCGGCCGCAGGTCAGTCCTGGGCCCGGGCTCTGCGCTCAGCGGGGAGCCCACTTCAGATGCCCCCGCCCGCTGCCCCCCAAAACAAAGCTCATTTACAGGGAAGCCAGTTGGCCCCAGTTGTGCAGAGCCGGCAGGGCCCGACTCCGTTCCTAGCTCTTGTCTTCTTCCCTCACAGACACCTGGGGGTTCTCCTAAAGGTAAAGTTACCAACACGTAGCTTCGACTGAGTAGCCCAAAGCTGACCCTACACGACTACCCTGTTTACAAAAATATTTTTTCTTTCGTTAGAGACTTTTTTAAACCCATAACACTATTAACACGGACCACTTACCTTCCTTAATACTTCCCGATCTGTGCGTGGGGAAGGCCTGGAGAGCGGGGATCTGTGCGATGAGGGGCTGCTGGGGTAGCTGTTGGATGATGGTGGCCGGAGGCTGCGGGGCCTACGAAGAGCCGGATGATTAGTTCCCTAAATGTGCCCGAGGAGACCGAGTCCCACGATGGCCGCCCGCCCATCCCCCCCACCCACCCACCCACCCGTCCATTTCTCCATCCGTCCATCCGAGAGGAACCTTAAACGATTAACCCTACACACTGAATAAGTACTGAGTAGGTAGATATTTGAGTCTGGGCATCACCTCGGACATGAGATGTTATGAAAGCCTGTGTCCACCCCCAAAATGCATGTCGAAGCTTTAACCTCCCGTGTGACTGTACTTGGACACGACGCCTGTGAAGAGGTAATAAAGGTTAAGTGAGGTCATGAGGGTGACATCCTGATCCCATAGGGCGGGTGTCCTCATAAAAGGGGAGATGCCAGAGAGCTCTCTCTGCCGGCCGTGGGAGGACAGTGAGCAGGCACCCGTGTGCAGCCGGAGGGGCGCCCTCTCCAGGAAGCTGTTGGCCGGCAGCCTGGTCTCGGACGGCGACCCTCCAGCGATGGGAGAAAATCAATGTGTTGTTTAAGCTGCCTGGTCTGTGCTGGTTTCTTATGGGAGCCCGAGTACAGTGACACATACTGTGTTTGCTCTGAGACTGAGCGAGAGAGAACCCGTGCACGCGTGTGGGTGCGCAGGGGGGTGTCAGAGGGAGAGGGAGGGCCCGTGCACACGTGTCGGTGTGCAGGGGGATGTCAGAGGGAAGGGAGGGCCCGTGCACGCGTGTGGGTGCGCAGGGGGG
>CM053603.1:183389363-183412657 GCA_028646535.1 Procyon lotor
GTGTGCTCACACAGGCTCCCACGCGGGCTTGCTCTCACCCAGGTGCACTCCCGCACACACGTTTGCTCACAGGCTCACACACGGGCTTGCTCTCACAGGCTCCCACGTGGGCTTGCTCACACAGGTGCACGCCCATGCTCACGGGCTCCCTCACGCATCAGTGGAGCCGCGCTGGACTCCACGGCTGGGCACCAGGCAGGGACGGGAAGGGGAGAGAATGGGACAGGCTCAGTGTCAGGGAACAAGCGGCGGCCTGGATGAGGAAGGAGCTAACACTGAAGAATCGGATGCATAGCTTACAGTCAACAAAGTCCCTTCCACCCAGAGGGACACAGGGAGGAGAACAGGGCACCAGAAGAGCGCAGGCGGGCCGAGAGGCTGTGGGCACAGCCATGAAACACAACAGGACACAACATGGATCAGCTTCTCAGAAGTCGTGCTAATATGAGACCCACGAGAGACACACTTGAAGGTGGAAAGGGACTTAAAGGGTGAAAATGACGTATGAGAAAAAAAAGCTGGGTTTTCAATATCAGAAATTTACCTCAAAAAGTGGAAAAGGGACAGATACGTATGTTCCCAAAGAAAGCTGAGCAAGAACAGGGGTGGAATGACGACACACAGACCGGGAACAGCCCATGTGGGTGGGAACCAAGAGCCACCGACAGCTCGCTCTGCCTCAAGGAACCACAGCCCCTGGGACCCACCTCTCAGCACGAGTAAGCGCCCGGCCCAAAGGGCTCACAGGACGAAGGAGGCCAGAAAGAATAAAGACAAGGCCCAAAACCCGTAAGTGGAAGACAAAGGCAATGGCAATGATCGGCAACCCCAAGAGCTGGTCGTGTACTGAGGGACATTAAAAGGGAAAGAGAAGTGACCTTCCTGAGTTGTTCAGGGAGGCAGAAACACGGCTATGGCCGTCCCACGGAGCAGACCTGTGCCCCACGAGCTGCCCGAGCCAGAGCCCAGGCTGGCCGCGGCCTTGGCGGCCACAGAAGCACACAGACACGCGCCTAAGTCAGCCGAGGTGAGGGCGGCTGGGGAGGGGAGCGGGGAGAAGCCCAGGCTGCGGGACGGTGCTGGGCGAGGCCGCACCCACACGGGGCCGGCTTCCGCAGCTCTGCCCCGGACAGCATCACCCGCCCGCTCAACGACCTGAGCTCTTCGTGTTTTGACTGTTCATACTTCAAATATTTTAAATACGAAAACTCTAACCACCTGAAATCACAACCAACTTTCATCACAACCGTGTTTTCCTACTTAGGGAGAACGTCACGCAATTTTTAAAAAACTTGAAATAAAACTTCTCGGTAGTCTGCATTTCCCCGTCTCGGCTATTTGCCTCACACAGTCCAGAGCTCTTCTGGGAACAGTGCCATCTTCAGGAGCCTCGTGTCTGCCGGAGGCGATGGGCCACACACGGCCGTGCGCGCTCCGCGGCCTCCCCGATGGGGCAGCGACAGCAGGGCCGCTGAGCCAGCCTGCGTGCACGAACACCCCCGGCCCGGGCTCCCGCCGCCCTCCCCTGCCCTCGGCCGCCACCCCCGCCCCCGCCCCCAGAGCCAGAGACTCACCGGCTTCTCGCTCTTCCGCCTCCGCGGCCAAGGCCTCCTTCTGGGCGCACAGGACAGAGTTCTCCTCCTCCAGCTCCGCCTGCTGCTGGGCCGCCCGCTGCAGCCGCTGCCTCAGGCCCTCCAGCTCGACCGCGAGGCCCTGCTCGGCCGTCTCCCTCTGGTCCAGCGCCTCCTGCAGGCTGGCCTTCTCCACCTTGAAGCCTTCGATGATGCCTGAGGAGACGGGGAGAGACCCGGCTGCCGAGGCCTTGCTCGCAGAGCGAAAGGACGGGCGTCCCGGCGAGGACGAGATGCCGGGAAGGGGGCGTGGGAGCCGAGTGGCCACCCCCGCGTCCCGGGACAGACGGCACGGGGCCGGTGCCCCAGGATGGCAGGTGACGCACCCCGGAGCAGCCACGCCCGAGACACCCCCACACCAGGTGCCCGGCACACAAGGCAGAAGCGTGGGGGCCAGAGGGGTCCCGAATGTCACTTGCTGGGGCAGGGAGGCCCGACACGCATCTCCGCACACGAGGCCACGCCGAGGCTGCCGGCCCGGGAGCAGCGCTACGGCACGTGGGATCTGCTTCTCGGGGGAAAGTCACTGCGGCCTCCCCTCGCGTTAGTTTAGCTCTACACTTCGCTGGTCAAGCCTGTGCGAGCGCCGCCCTCCCCGGGCCGCGGGCCCGCGCACCCTGCGCCTGGTGCAGCTCCCGCGTCAGCCGCGTCCGGGCGGCGCTCGCCTCGTCCAGGCGCTGCAGCAGCTCCTGGTGCCTTCTAACCACCTGCGCCATCTCCTCGTTCTTGCAGCTGAACTCCTTCTCCAGGCGAGAGTGAAGCTGATGCGCTTCCTCCAGCTGTTAAAACACACGGGAAAACCGCACATCAACACAGCGCTCACGCCAACTCCGCAGGACCAGGCTTCTGGCGGGCAGAGTTCTGACAAAACCACGAATGTTCCGTCAGGAACAATTCTGACCTTCAGTCTCGTGTCCGTCACTAAACAAATGTGCTCATTCAACAATTTTTAACACATTCACACACATACATTCCACGCAGCACAAAACAGTGACGCGTTCATGAACTAGCGATACCACGTCTGCCCAATCTCGCTGATAAGGAGAAAGTGCATTTCAAAGGTCACCAAAACTGTCCCTCGGGATCCTAGAACCCGAGCAGGGTGGCCCCCGGGCACTCCACAGGAAGGGGGAGATGGGCAGGCCGCGGGCGGGCCGGTCAGCACAGTGGGCTGGGGGCCCGATGCGTTGTTACCACCCACACACCCTCCCCGACTCAGTCACCACAAGGCCACTCTGGGCCTCCTCTGACGCCACCCAGGCCCGGCTCAGTCGCAGGCCCCAGTCCCACCTTCCTCCCCTGCCCAGCCTGAGGCTCCCAGGCCATCTTCGGGCTGGGGGGCCCAGACTAACGTCTGAATTCAAACACCGACACCCAGCTAGGCCGAGGGACCCCTGAGCACCTCGCCGGCGCCTCCCTCCGCCTCCTTCACACTTACTGCAGCTGCAGCTTCCCCGGACCCTGCCTCTGAGGGCGCCTACTGGCCCCCCTGACACAGCCCAAGGCTCCCTCTTCTCATACCCTCACCAGGTGGGGAAACCTACTCAAAGATTTCTGGGATGTAAACAGCAATGTTTTGGCTAAAAATGCTTATTTTCTAATTGGGCTGAATGGGAAAAAGAACCTCTGTACTGCTTTTCATACATTCATATCTAATGTCTTTCTTGTCTAAAATGTTCTGAAAAGTTAACAAACATAATTTCCTTTGCTAGTGATAAGCTCTAAACATACATTCAACGTGAAACTAAAATGTTGCAGAAAGCAGAGTAAGGGCAAGAGATCGAATCATCTGTCCTTGGCCTGATACTCAGCTCTCACTTTCCATTCGCAGCAAACTTACTGCTTCCAGAATTCAGTTCAGAAAAGACTTCTGCTTGGGAAGAACAGGAGAATCAGTAGCAACAGAGGATCAAAGCAACACGAGAGGGAGGCAGGTGCACACCCAGAACTGAGTTTCTGCCCTCAAATGCCCAAGGGAGGCAAGAACAGTGAGAGAAGCCAGACCCACCCGGAAAGTGCCACGGCCCTCCTCACCCTGCAGGTTACAGTCGAGAACGACGAACACGCAGGCTCTGTGCCCAGCGGAGCGCCTGGGGGCTGTGCGACCCTCATCTACCAGCTCACGTCACCAGACCGGTCATTCCACTTACCCACTTAGTCAGCCCGTCGCCCTTCTGAGCAAAAGAGCAACACTCCCGGGAGCCGACACACGGCCGGCCGCGGCCGGACGGCGTGCGCGGCTGCGTCTCACCTGCCGGGTGGAGGCCAGAGCCAGCTCCAGCAGGCCATCCACCGCCAGGCCGAGGCTCTGGTAAATCTTCCTGACCGGCTGCTCACACTCCAGCGAACTTTCTGGGCTCATGAAAAAGCTTTCACAGATGTGACTGCTAATTTCAGCCGCTGAAGACATCTCCGCATATTCAGGCAAAGTTCGGTCCAGCTCCAGCAGGGCCGCCTCGGACCCAGGCCACGTCTCATCGAGCCCCGGGGCTGCAAAGTGAGCACACACAGAAACCTGCACCTACCGCGGGGCGAGCACGTTCACAGGACCCCACTCGGTGCTGCTGCAGGACGAGCGCCCCCGCGCCTCAGAGACAACGCCCATCGCCAGTGTCAGGAGCTCATCCAGCCCAGCTCCAGCAGGGAAGAAGGACAGCACTCAGCGCCCCGGCACAGGGGCTGCGGGCACAGGGCTGTCCCGGCACTCACCTGCAAGTAGGGTCTGGCCACTGCGCCCGGCATCGGGCAGGCCCTCGTCCTCCAGACAGAGCCCCACGCGCTCACCGATCCGGCTCTTCAGGGTAATGGCAGTCTTCAGCGTCTCTCCAAACAAACTGAGCAGCCTTCGCAGAGCATCTCGGAGAGCTCTCCTGAACAAAGCCCAGAGCGGACAGCGGGCTGTCAGCCACGACCTGGTTGGACTCACGAGAGGGCCGTAGCCCAGGGGGAAGGTCTGCCAACAAGACCAAACCCCTTGGCTGCTGCTCTTGACTTTAAAAAGACTTCATCTTGTCACTAGTTGGAGCAGGTTCCCGTCCCCACTCACAGCCTTTCTAACCCTCAGGAGGAGAGCAGGGCACCCACATGGCCCTCTCTGTCCAGAGCACAGCGACCCCGTCCAGGACATGGCTTGGGCAAAGCGCTGGAGCCAAGGCAGGGTCCCCGTGGACCCTGGGAGACGCCAGGGCCAAGTGGGGGGACACTGGTTTATCCACCCCCACCCACGCACATACTTTCATCCCCACCAGGGGCCTGGAACAAGGTCTTCTCTCAATATGGGGACGTGCCACGGAACAAAATGCATGGGGAGCTGCCCTTTATGCACCCAAGGCACCAAGGGAGAGACACAGGGCGGTCGAAGGAAGCAGCGGGACAGACTACAGAGAAGAGGAATACAGGGGACCGACAGCTCCCTGCTGCCGCCCAGGCACACCCCAGACCTACACAAAAGGGTTATTTCTGTAACACTCGAATCAGGTAAGAGAAAAGATCTGTCCGGTGTCAGGAGGAGGAACTTCTAAAATAAGGCCCCCAAACAAAGAAGACAAAGGCACAGACCACTACCGGTGCCCACTGTAAAAACTGCTAAAGAGACGTCACATTCACAGCGGAGCCAGGAGGCCAGCAGGGGAAGCGGACCCAGTGGAAAGCAGCACCTGGCAGGTGGGTCTTTCCGAAACCCAGCAGGAGGAAAGGTTCAACCTCTCCCCACCCCACCCCCACAAAAGCCCAGCCAATGAGAGGCCGCCACAGCCCAGCCAATGAAACATCTGCAAATTGCATGCTTCTGGGACTCCAGCAATGGTTTCCTGCTTAGAAATGCTGCACATGGCCAATTTGGATCCCTTTGATTTCTTTTTGTTGTCTGATTGCTGAGGCTAGGACTTCTAGCACTATGTCCACAATAGCCAAACCATGGAAAGGCCCTAGATGCCCATCAATAGATGAATGGATAAAGAAGATGTGGTATATTTATACAATGGAATACTATGCAGCCATCAAGAGAAACAGAATCTTGCCATTTGCAACGATATGGATGGAACTGGAGGGTATTTTGCTAAGTGAAATAAGTCAGTCAGAGAAAGACAAGTATCACATGATCTCTCTGATATGAAGACTTTGAGAGGCAGGGTGGGGGGTTGTGGGGGGTGGGGGAGAGAAATGAAACAGGAGGGGATGGGAGGGAGACAAACCATAAGAGACTCCTAGACTCATGACACGAACTAAGGGTGGCTGGGAGGTGTTGGGGTAGGGATAGGGTAGTTGGGCTGTGGACACTGGGGAGGGTATGTGCTATGGTGAGTGCTGTGAAATGTGTAAGCCTGACGATTCACAGACATGTACCCAGGAGCAAATAATACATTATATGTTAATAAAAATTTAAAAAAAAAAAAGAATAAGAATATGACCATTAAAAAAAAAAAAAAAGAAATGATGCACATTAGGGGCGCCTGGGGGGCTCAGTGGGTTCAGCCTCTGCCTTCGGCTCAGGTTATGGTCTCAGGGTCCTGGGATAGAGCCCCACATCAGGCTCTCTGCTCAGCAGGAGCCTGCTTCCCCCTCTCTCTCTGCCTGCCTCTCTGCCTACTTGTGATCTCTCTGTCAAATAAATATATAAAAATCTTTAAAAAAAAATGAAAAATAAAAGAGCTTCCTCTGCTCTATTCTCCAGACTTGCTTATGGAGATGCACTAGCTAGCTTGTCCTGGATGGCAATTCTGGTATTCCTGAATAAATACACTGTTTAAAAACAAACAAATAAAAAAAAACCTGGCAATTTAATTTTAAGGTTAACTCCACATTATAGCATCAAATTTTGTAACCTGGCAAAACGTAAAGATTTGGCAAAGTGAGTGGTGGGTATATGGGTATCTTACATTACTCAGTACTTTTCTTGATGTTTAACGTGTTTTTAACTGAGAAGAATAATGTGGCACAGGGTTCCATCCCGCCAGGTATCACCATGCATTCGGGCAGCGGTGACAGAGGAGTGTGGGACTGACCTTTCACGGTCAGACAGGTCAATGTCGGACTTCAGCATCGAGATGAGATTTGTGCCTTCCTGGTTCTCCCTTTCACGCCTTTTCTGGAGCTTCTCCACTTCAGAATGACACTCTTCTACCTCGTGACTTAAGGATAAAATTTGGTCTTTCAGCTGTTGAGGAGAAATTGTTACAGCTTTATTTAGAACAATTTAGTCAGGAATAAACTTCCGTAAGAAATACTCATCATCCCACGTAACAGTGATTAAAGGTGGAAATTACTAATAGGGTCCCCCCCACCCCACCATTATTCGTTGCCTACAAAACAGAATACAGAAACATCCTAGCCTGTCCCAGGCACCGGGGGAAGGGGCGAATTCACCAGAGATTACTCTCACGAGTAAGAACTCGGAATCTCTTTTTATGTTCATTCAGAATAAACAACAGTTTCCAGACAAGTGAAGATGATTCTTATTTATTTCTCCTTGAAAAAAGAGCCAACAGAGGCGTGTGGGGGGCACAGTCAGTTGAGCATCCAACTCTGGGTTCCAGCTCAGGTCACGATCTCAGGGTCCTGGGATAGAGGCCCAGTCAGGCTCTGAGCTCAGAGTGTGCTTGAGATTCTCCCTCGCCCTCTGCCCCTCCTACTCATGCAGGCGCACACTCTAAGTTAAAGTTAAATAAATAAATCTTAAAACAAAACAAAACACTCAACTATCCTGGGGTCTCAGTGAGCTGGTCAGGTGGGTGGGTTCCCCAGGCTGCCTGAGCACTGACCACAGGTCACAGCTTAGTGAAATGACAAATGTGTCTTCCCAGCTACAGTGACCTGAGCCCACTGCCAAGCCCCGTGATTGCTCAGGGCCGGTTGAGTTGGCGGACAAGAACACGGGCACCCTCCCCACAGAGAGCACGACCCCGCGTGGCTCCGCACATGGGCAGCACCGAGCCAGGCAGACCGCAGGCCCGTCCCCACCGCTGTCAACAATCAGGCACAATAGGTGCCCCCAGCTGCCAACGCGTGACATGCCTACCACCTCCAGCTCCGGATCAGATGGGTGGAGCCCGAACACCAGTCGACTGCAGGCAGAGAAGCCCTTGCTGGGGCACACCCGGCTGGCACGGACAGCTCTTCACCCGGGAGCAGGAAGGGCAGCTTTGCGTGGGGTGGGAAATGGTAAGAGAACACCAGGTGGGACCATAAAATCTTAGAAAGTGCAAAAAGGAAACAAAGACCAGATAAAAGAATGTAATTTTGAAACCCCGTACTGGAGGAACGAAAGGAAACTGGAGAAACAATTTCAATGCTGTGGTTCTAGGGAAATTAGAACAAAATACAGCTCTATAAACCACTGGTGACATCACACTAAGATGACACACAATGACCAAAAACAAAAGAGAAGAGATGATGAACAGTGAACCCAAATGCCACCAGCACATGAAACCGGTGCCCGGATGGCTCCAGGCCTGGCGTGGCGCCGCTGGTGGGGTGTGAGAGACGGCGGAGGCCTGGGGACGCGCAGCACGGAGTGCCGTTCCCACGGCTGGCTGCGGGGTGAGGCGCGGCACCGGTGAGGGCCGGCCGCACACGCCTCCGCGGTGGCCGAGTCTATTCTTGGCATCTACGGGACACGGACTTTTCCCTCTGCCGGGCCGGCTCCCTCCTTTCCACAAAAAAGTGTATGGTGACTGGGGGAAACAAACCTAATAGACACACCTCTAGTGACACTGATCAAAAAAGACAAAAGTAGGGGCACCTGAGTGGCTCAGGCGTTAAGCGTCTGCCTTCGGCCCAGGTCATGATCTCAGGGTCCTGGGATCGAGCCCCGCATCGGGCTCCTTGCTCGGCAGGAAGCCTGCTTCTCCCGCTACCATTCCCTCTGCTTGTGTTCCCTCTCTCACTGTGTTTCTCTCTGTCAAATAAATAAAATTAAAAAAAAAAAAAAAAAAAAGAAGACAAAAGTACACATAAACATCTTAACAAAACTTTTTTTCTGGAGTGCCTGGGGGGCTCGGGCTCAGTCGGTTAAGTGTTTGCCTTTAGCTCGGGGTGTTGGGATCGAGCCCCACATCGGGCTTCCTGCTCGGTGGGGAGCCTGCTTCTCCCTTTCCTTCTCCCTGCTGCTCCCCCCTGCTTGTGCTCTCTCTCTCTGTCAAATAAGTAAATAAAATCTTTTAAATAAAAAGGAAGAAAAAAGAAAAAGAAACAGTATTATTACACTCCTGAAAAGTCTACATTGTGGGACTATCTCAAAAAATAGTGTAAACAGGGGCACCTGGCTGACTCGGCTGGTAGAGCATATGACTCTTGATCTCAGGGTCATGAGTCTAAGCCCCACGTTATGTGTGGAGGCCACTTAAGAAAAGAGAAGAGAAGAGTATAAATGTACATCTTATTCTTACAAAGGAAATGACTCAACGAAAAACCAAACCCAATTCAAAAACCATCAAAGAACTTGAAGAGACATTTCTTCAGAGACAAACCAAAGGCCAATAAGCTCAGGAAAAGAAGCTCCTCGTCACTCATCAGCAGGGAAACGCACATCAAAACCATGACGTGGTCCCACCTCACACCTCCTACGATGTGATTATAAACAGAGAGAAGACAGTAAACAAGTGCTGGCGAGGCTGTGGACAAACTGGAACCCTGGGCACAGCCGGCAGGGACGCGCGATGGGGCAGCCGCTGTGACGACAGTCGGGCGGCTCCTCAAGACATAAGCAGAGTCGCAGGACCCGGCATCCCTCTTCCTAGATGCACACACCCCAAACCGAAGGCAGGGACCGGAACAAGACTTGTGCTCGGGGTGACATTATTCCTAACAGCCGAGACGTGGAACAAGCTTCTAGAGTCTCTCAGCAGATAAATCCATGAAAAGAGAAAGACAAGGCGGTATCTCTATGTAAGAGAATATCATTCAGCCATAAAACAGCGAGACGCTGTGACCCACACTACGGCACGGATGGGATGACGTGATCACATTGCAGATAGGACACTGCGCGAATAAACCAGACCCAAGAGGACAAATGGTGTATGACCCCACTTATGGGAGGCCCCAAATGGTCACAGAGGCACGAAGGGAAGAGTGGGTGTCAGGGCTGGAGGGAAGGGGAGGGGAGCTCGCGTGTAAGGGGTAGTCTGTGCCTGTGAGGATGACGGGCAGGGGAGGGACGGACCACGGCGACAGCTGCACAACCATGTCAGTGGGGTTAGTGCCTCTGAACTGTAACACTTAAAAATGAAGAAAACGGCAAATTTTATGTCCTACACATTTTACCACACACACGAAGAGTAAAAACAAAGACAAGACGTTTGCCACTTACCTGCAGAATTTGGTTATTCCTCTCCTGAAGCTGCAGAAACAAAGACTCCTTCTCTGTTTGGTAAAGAGACTGTGCCTGTTCGCCCTCCAGCCCAGGCATGTCCTCCTCTTCACGTAAAGCAGCTTTCTTTTCGCGTTCAAATTCACCCTGTATAAAAGTACATTATTAACAAACACAAATTATGCTTGTTCCATCTCTGTGCTGTTTGCTAAAACACAGTTCGTCAACAGAAACTTCCTGAGTCCGCCCTGCGCCAAGAGCAGGGACCGAGAAGGACGGAGCCACGACCCCAGTGAACACGTACTCAAATGTGCTTCTCACACGGGGCGTAAAGAGGACAGCTTGCTTCCTTTTCCAAATGGTCACATTAAGAAATTATCCATCACCAGGAAATCATGACCATCAGAATCCAGGATACTTAGACACCTAAGTTCCTTTGGTTTTAAAACATAAACCCTGTTTCTTCCTAAATAGTAAGAATTGTTCTTCGTAAGGCTCACCTAACAAATTATACTAATGAAATAAGCTCTAAACAAAAGAAAAGAAAACTACAATAGTAGCACTTCCAAACTGGCAGAATAAGAACCTGTATACAAGAGAACTGAGAACACTGACAGAAACTGCCCAAGATCCACTTTTTCAGAGCTCTGGAAATTAAGAAAGACTTGCAACAATCCAGAGTTTACTAAAAATTAAGTTTGAGTCTCCATCCAAACAGCCAGCTGTGAGGTATTTACACTTGCCCTAATCCCACCCCTCCAATCTCTGGGAGAGTTTTGAACACAACCCCCCAGGGCCCTAAGGGTTGGGGGACCAAAGGGGTTTGGGTGCCCTCGAGAGCATCACCCCAGAAGGGTTTGGGGCCCCCGAGAGCACCACCCCACCAACTGTTCCCAGCTGACCTGTCTTGCGATCAGGAAGAAGCTCCCTTCTTAAAGACGGTCTCACAGAGCTCCCTCCGTCAACAATTCCATCGCCAGGCCATGTATCATAACCAATTGGCCACGGTGGCTTGAAACTGATAAACTGGTCACAGTTGGGAGCCCATAAAAGGTAAACAAAAAAACTTAAAAGTAAACACTAGCGACTGAGCTGTCAGTAGGGAGCTTTGAAAGGCTCCAACGTGCTCCTGGGAATTTAGGAAGCAAGTATAGGGCTGTGTACCTAACAAGGAAACGCTGGGAAGGCTCCGAGACTTCACTCCTTGTTGGCCTCACACTCACACAAGGTGGGAGCCAAGAGGAGGAAGCTGCCCACCAGGGCACTGACAGCCCCGGCCAGAGCCCCTCAGTACAGAGACAGGGGGGGAAGTGGAACAAAAGAGCTATTCTGGAGATGAGAAGTAAAATTACTGAGATGAAAACTATACTGGAGAGGCTCAACAGTAAATCCGAATGGGCAGAAGAAACAGCAAATGAAAATAGATCAAATGTGATTATTCAGTCGGGAGAATAAAAAGAAAAAAGAATAAAGAAAAGTAAATAGAAAAGGGCCTTGGGTGTCCACCGCTTGATTTCAGCTCAGGCCACAATCTCAGAGGTTCTCTCTCTCTCTAATCCTCTGATCTGCCCCCTGCTCATGTGCTCGCTCGCTCGCTCCCTCTCTAAATAAATAAAATCTCTTAAAAAAAAAAAAAAAAAAGGAAAGAAAGAAAGAGAGAGAGAGAGAAAGAAATAAAAGTAAATAGAGCTTCCAAGGCCTGTGGGACATCCTCAAAGAGCAACGTGCACGTGATGGGAGTCACAGAGGAGAGGAGAAAGGAAACAGGGTAGAAAGACTGCTGATGATATAATGGCCAAAAACCACAACTTGGATGAAAAAATATTAATCTACAAACAAGAAGCCCAATTAACCCCAGGTAGGATAAATTCAAAGAGATCCACACCAAGACACATCCCAATTAAATTGTGAAAAACTAAGAAAAAGAATCTTGAAAGTAGAAAGATGGCAGAGGAGCAGGGGACCCTATTTCAACTGGTCCCCTGAATTGAGCTGGATATCTGCCAGACCACTCTGCGTACCTACAAAATCAGCCCGAGATGCAAGAAGGTATACCTGGGTCACTACAAATAGAGTATCGGGCAGTTAGTCTTGAGGTATGAAGCAGGGAGCTGTGGTTCTGTGGGAGATATCGGAAGATAAACAGAAGGGGGAGGGGGGCGCCTCTGGGATCCTTCGCCACTTGACCACGAAAGCCTCCCGCACTGGGGACCAGGCACAGACTCACAGACTGCTAGTGGCGGAGAAAGGTCTTTAGGGCAGCCCCCCAGATTGAAACCTGGAGCTTCAGGGGCGTGCATGTGAGCCCGGGGGGCTTGTGGTTTTAGAAGCACAGATGGCAGAGACGTGCCTGGATGTGGAAGCGAGGGGGAGAGGGCGGCTGTGGGGCGCGCCACCCAGGACGCTGTGTTTCTTAGAGCACAGACAGTAACAGAGACAGTGTGGCCTGCAGAGCTCACCGGAGAACAGACTGTGATCTCTCTCTTCTGAGACACAAGTTTGGACACAGTCACTTCCGCTCTGACTCTCAGAAGAGACACAGGAAGCCTCCTGGGGAAAGCCGCCAGAGAACAAAAGCCCCCCAAAACCAGTTTTCGCTGAGCCCACCCCCGCCTCAGGGGCAGGGCAACTGTGCCCACACAGGGTGGCCTGAGTAACAGTGCGGCGGGCCCCTCCCCCAGAAGACAGGCTGGAGGAACAAGAGGCCAAGAGCCCTAAGGTCCCAATAAAATAGGTGCATCTTTCTTGGGTTGTGGTCAATACTCTAGACTCTGTACATTCCCTCGACCACCCCTCAACAGAATGACTACAAGGAGGAACCCCAACACAGGAAATTCAGAGACTGTGACCTCTGCCACAGAACTAATGGATATAGATATAAGGTGGCAGAAATTGACATCAGAGGAACAGTTATGAAGGTAATCTCTAAGCTTGAGAAAAATATTGACAATATAGAATCTCTAAGGGCAGAAATGAGACCTAATCAGGCCAAACTTAAAAATGCTGTAAATGAAATGCAATGTAAACTGGATACTCTGACTGCCAGGGTAAAATAGGCAGAAGAATGAATTAGTGAGCTAGAGGATAAGATGATAGAAAAGAAGGAAGCCGAGGAGGCCTGGGAAAAACAGCTTAAAGCCCAAGAGATCAGACTGAGAGAGATTAATGACGCCATGAGACGGTCCAATGTCAGAATTATTGGGATCCCTAAGAGGGTGGAGAGAGAGGTCCAGAAGATATATTTAAGCAAATCTTAGCTGAGAACTTCCCTAATCTGGGGAAGGAAACAAGCATTCGTATCCAAGAGGCAGAGAGGACCACTCCCAAGATCAATGAGAACATACCAACGCCATGACATATAATAGTATGATTTGCAAATCTTAGATCCAAGGAAACAATCTTGAAACCAGTAAGGAGGAAGAGATTTCCTACGTACAGGGGGAGGAACATCAGAAGAACATCAGACCTGTTGACAGAGGCCTGGCAAGCCAGAAAGACTTGCTGGCAAGACATATCCAGGGCACTAAGTAAGAAGACCACGCAGCCAAGAAGACTTTATCCAGCAAGGCTGCCATTCAGAATGCATGAAGAGACAAAGAGCTTCCAAGACCGGCAGAAACTGAAAGAAAATGTGACCACCAAGCCGGCCCTGTGAAAAATATTAAGGTGGGGGGAGTTCTATAAAAGGAGAAAGGCCCCAAGAGTACTACAGAACAGAAATTTACAGACACAACCTACAGAAACAAGGAGATCACAGGCAACATTATGACAACAGAATCATATCTTTCAATAATCACTCTCAACGTGAATGGCCTAAATGCTCCCATGAAACATCACAGGGTTGCACACTGGATAAAAAGAAGGACCCGTTCATATGTTGTCTACAGGAGACTCATATTGAACCTAAAGATACATCCAGACTGAAAGTGAAGGGATGGAGATCCATCTTTCATGCCAACAGACCTCAAAAGACAGCTGAGGTAGCAATTCTCATATCAGACAAATTATAATTTAAGCTAAAGACTGTAGTAAGAGATGCAGAGGGACACTATATCATACTTAAAGGGTCTATCCAACAAGAAGATCTAACAATTGTAAATATCTGTGCCCTCAACATAGGAGCAGCCAACTCCATAAGCCATCTGTTAACCAAAATAAAGAGACGTATTGATAATACGTTAAGAGAAGTGGACCACAACACAGTAATAGATGGATCATCTAAGCATAAGATCAACAAACAAGAGCTCAGAATGACACACTGGACCAGATGGACCTCATATAAAGAACATTCCATCATAAAACAACAGAATACTCTTTCTTCTCGAGCGTGCAGGGAACTTTCTCCAGAACAGACCACATACTGGGGCACAAATCAGGTCTCAACTGACACCAAAAGACGGAGATGATTCCCTGCATATTCTCAGACCACAATGCTTTGAAACTGGAACTCAATCATAAGAAAAAAAATTTGGAAGGAATGCAAACATTTGGAGGCTAAAGACCATCCTGCTCAAGAATGCTGGGATCAACCAAAAAATCAAAGAAGAACTTAAACAATTCCTGGGAACCAATGAGAATGAAAACACATCGGTCTAAAACCTATGGAATATGGCAAAGGCGGTCCTAAGGGGGAAATCCATAGCCATCCAAGCCTTACTCAAAAAAACAAAAATCCCGAATGCACAAGCTAACCTTACACCTTAAAAAACTAGAGAAAGAACAACAAATACAGCCTAAATCAAATAGGAAAAATAGAAATAATAAAAATTAGAGCAGAGATCAATGAATTAGAAACCGGAAATACAGTAGAAGCAGATCAACGAAACTACAAGCTGGTTCTTTGAAAGAATTAATAAGATCAATAAATTACTAGCCAGACTCATCCAAAAGAAAAGAGAGAAGACCCAAATTAATAAAATTATGAATGAAAGGAGAGCAATCATGACCAATACCAAGGAAATAGAAACAATTAGTAGAAATTATTATCAACAACTATATGCCAATAAATTAAGCAACCTGGAACAAATGGATGCCTTCCTGGAAACCTATAAACTGCCAAGACTGAAACAGAAGAAACTGACAACCTGAATAGACCAATATCTAGTAACGAGATTAAAGCAGTGATCAAAAACTTCCCAAAAAACAAGAGTCCAGGACCAGATGATTCCCTGGGGAATTCTACCAAGCATCCAAAGAAGAAATAAGACCTATTCTCCTGAAACTGTTTCAAAAAACAGAAACAGAAGGAAAACTTCCAGGCTCGTTCTATGAGGCCAGCATTATCTTGATCCCCCAACCAGGCAAAGACCCCATCAAAAAGAAGAATTACAGACCAACATCCCTGATGAACATGGATGCCAAGATTCTCAACAAGATCCTAGCCAATAGGATCCAACAGCACATTAAAAGGATTATTCACCACAACCAGGTGGGATCTATTCCTGATATGCAAGGGTAGTTCAACACTTGCAAATCAATCGACACCATAGAGCACACGAATAAGAGAAGAGACAAGAACCACATGGTCCTCCCATTGATGCAGAAAATGTATTTGACAAAATACAGCATCCTTTCCTGATTAAAACTCTTCAGACTATAGAGCTAGAGGGAAGAGTCCTCAATAAAAACCATCTATGAAAGCCCACAGCAAATATCATTCTCAATGGGGAAAAGCTGACAGCCTTCCCTCTGAGATCAGGAACACGACAAGGATGCCCACTCTCACCACTCTTGTTCAACATAGTGCTGGAAGTCCTAGCGACAGCAATCAGACAACAAAAAGAAATAAAAGGTATTCAAATCGGCAAAGAAGAAGTTAAACTCTCTCTCTTCAGAGATGACATGATACTTTATGTGGAAAACCCAAAAGACTATCCCCAAATTACTAGAACTCATACAGCAATTCAGTAATGTGGTAGGATACAAAATCAATGCACAGAAATCAGTTGCTTTCTTATACACTAACAATGAAACTGTTGAAAGAGGGAAAGTAGAGAATCAATTCCATTTATAATGGCACCAAAAACCGTAAGATACCTTGGAATAAACCTATCCAAAGAAGTAAAGGATCTATACTCTAGAAACTCAGAACACTTATGAAAGAAACCGAAGACATAAAAAGATAGAAAAACATTCCATGCTCACGGATCGGAAGAATAAACATTGTTAAAATGTTTATACTGCCCAGAGCAATCTACACTTTTAATGCCATCCTGATCAAAATACCAACAGTATTTCTCAAAGTGCTGGAACAAACAATCCTAAGATTTGTATGGAACCAGAAAAGACCCCAAATTGCCAAGGAAATGTTGAAAAAGAAAAGCAAAGCTGGGGGCATCACATTGCTTAATTTCAAGCTCTATTACAAAGCTGTGATCACCAAGACAGCACGGTATTGGCCAAAAAAAAAAAAAAAAGACACATAAATCAATGGAACAGAAGAGAGAGCACCAATATGGACCCTCATCTCTATGGTCAAATAATCTTGGACAAAGCAGGAAAAAAATATTCAATGGAAAAAGACGGTCTCTTCAATAAGTGGTGCTGGGAAAATTGGACAGATATATACAGAAGAATGAAACTCGACCATTCTCTTACACCATACACGAAGATAAACTCTAAATGGATGAAAGACCTCAACGTGAGGCAGGAATCTGTCAAAATCCTAGAGGAGAACATAGGCAGTAACCTCCTCGACATCAGCCACAGTAACTTCTTTCAGGACATGTCTCCAAAGGCAAAGGAAGCAAAAGCAAAAATGAACTTTTGGGACTTCATCAAGATAAAAAGCTTCTGCACAGCAAAGGAAACAGTTAACAAAACAAACAGGCAGCCTGCAGAATGGGAGAAGATATTCGCAAATAACACTACAGAGAAAGGGCTGATATCCAAGACCTATGAAGCACTCCTCAAACTCAACAACCAAAACCAAAATAATCCAGTCAATCAACAAATGGGCAGAAGACATGAACAGACACTTCTCCAAAGACATATATACGGCCAACAGACACATGAAAAAATGTTCATCATCATTAGCCATCAGGGAGAATCAAATCAAAACCACACTGAGATACCACCTCACACCAGTTAGAATGGCCAAAATTGACAAGGCAGGAAACAAGTGTTGGAGAGGGTGTGGAGAAAGGGGAACCGTCTTACACTGTTGCTGGGAACGCAAGTTGTGCAGCCACTTTGGACAACAGTGTGGAGGTCCCTCAAAAAGTTAAAAATAGAGCTACCCTATGACCCTGCAATTGCACTACTGGGTATTTAACCTAAAGATACAGATGCAGTGAAAAGAAGGGCCACATGCACCCCAATGTTCACTGGGGCCATTGTGGAATAGCCAAACTGTGGAAGGAGCCGAGATGCCCTTCAACAGACGAATGGATAAAGAAGATGTGGTCCATACGCACAAGGGAATATTGCTCAGCCATCAGAAAGGGTGCATACCCACCCTCTGCATCGCCATGGATGGAACGGGAGGGGATTATGCTAAGTCAACTGGAGAAAGACAATTATCATATGGTTTCACGTACTTGTAGAACACAAGGAATAGCAGAGGGACATTAGGAGAAGGAAGGGAAAATGACTGGGGGGAAATCAGAGGGGAGACCAACCATGAGAGACTGTGGCATCTGGGAGTCACACTGAGGGTTTGGGGTATTACAGCAGGCGGATACTGCACGGAGCACTGGCTGTCACACCAACAATGCATCGTGGAGCACGACAGCAGGGACCAGTGATGCACTGTGGTGACGAACATAACACAATTAAAAAAAAAGAAGAATCTTGAAAGCAGCAAAGTGACTCAACACAAGTCACTCTCGATGTAAGATCAACAGCGGGCTTACCTCTCAGAAGCCAGAGGCCAAAGGGCAGGAGGGGAGCATTTTCAGTGCTGAAAGAAAAGACTTAACCAAGAATTTGATATCCAGGAAACTATCTTTCCAAAATGAGGGAGAAATTAAAACATTCCCAGGTAAATGAAAAGTGAGAGAATTCACTGCTACTCGGCCTGCCCTGAAGATATACTGAAGGGTGTCCTCAGGCTCCAGTGAAAAGACACTAGACATGAACTTGTATCCACTGAAGAAAAGAAGAAAGTGGTAAAGGTGACTGAACACGTAAACTGAGAGACAAAATACACCTAATTTTGGTAATTTTTTTTCTTCTATCTGATTTAGAAGAAACTGAATAAATCAATGAGTATAAATTGTAGGTAACTGTAGTTTATATGACGAAATTAGCACAAGGGACAGAGAAGGGAATGAAGCTACATAGGAAAAGAGATTTGCAAACTATTAAAATTAAGATGGTATTAATGTGACCTATGCTGTTATAAAGTGCTCATTGTAATCCCCAGGGCAGGCACTAAGAAATAACTGAAAAATATACAGAAAAATAAGCATCAAGGAAATTAAAACGAAAAGGCGGCAGTAATGGAAAATGAGAAGAACGAGAGATAAAAAGGCACCTCCAAGCAAACAGCAGGTCCTGGTGCGCGCACGGCACCCGTAACCCTAGAGAACACTGTGCGAGCGAAAGACACCGACACAAGAGGGCACTGCCTGTATGAGCCCGAGTCTCTAAGGTCCAGAAAAGACTAGCCCACACCACAGACTGGTGCTGTCAGGGCTGGGGGACGGGAGAGGCAGCGAAGGAGGGAGTTCTCTGTGCGGGTGTGAATCTTCTGAAAGTAGGGAGCAGGGGCAGCTGCACAACTTGGTGAATATACCGAAAAGCATGGAAATGTCTACTTAACAAGAGTGACTTTTATGGTATGTAAATTACATGTCAATACAGTTGTTAAAGAAACAAACTAAAGTACATTAAAAACCCTAAGCGTAGGTGTGCAGTGTTCGCGCATCCCGTACTTTCCTCCATGAGAGTGCTCATGTGCCTGCCGGTCACCAAAGCAAGCGGACCCAAATCTCTCAGATTTTAAATATTTACTGAGGGTTTCTTAGTGGGAAAGGTACAATAACCATCGTACTTAGATAGAAAAAGATGAAGAAGTTGCTTAGAAAAATCTAACGCAATGAAAATATTTCTTTTCACTTTGCAGATCACCACGGACTCAAGAGTCAAATTTCTCGCGGACTCTGCAGCCGAGAAAGGACAGCAGTAGCGCAGTGCCCCCTCAGCCCGCAGCCCCGGCCGCGTGACCCGCTGCTCCACCAGGGCTTCCGGCTCCTGCCGCTTCTCCGCCCCGGCGGCTCGGCCGCGAGAGCTGGGAGCCGGGGTACCCGCCCGGACGCGGAGGAGTCTTCATGCCACAGACCTGCCAACACGGATCCCCTTTACTCCACGTAGTCTCACTGTGAGGACACAGAGCGTCAGGCTGCAGCTCAGGGAAAAGCCCGGACCACTGTGCAGGCTCTGGACCCTCACCCCGGTCACGGTCATCAGAAAACGGGACACGCGCGGCACAACAGTACAATTATACTTTCAAGTTAGAGACTATTTCTGTATTAACATAAGTTATTCCTATAAACTCTCTCTCCTGAAGTAAATGTAACTCCAAAACCTTTAAAAAGAAGCATCAAATCTCACTGATATGAGGAATTTGAGAAGACAGAGGATCACAGGCGAAGGGAGGCAAAAATGAAACAAGATAAAACCAGAGAGGGAGACAAACCACGAGGGACTCTTCATCTCAGGAAACAAACTGCTGGAGGGGAGGGGGTGGGAGGGCCGGGGTGGCCGGTGAGGGACACTGGGGAGGGTGTGCGCCCTGCTGAGTGCTGTGCACTGTGTGAGACTGACGAGGCCCAGACCTGTGCCCCTGAAACAAGTAATACATTACATGTTAATTAAAAAAAAAAAAAAAAAAAAGGCATCAAGTGCAAATTCCAAGTTATCCCACGTTTCAAAGTTTCTGAAGTCCTTTAATTGCATGTTTACGCCACACAGCTCCCCGTCTAGGGGAAGGGTGGGGCTGCCCCCCATTCACAGCTAGAAAGGAAGCGGCAGCCCTGAGAGCATGAGAGCAGTCAGGGATGACTAGGCCTGCTGGTTCCGCGAGGGCCAACTACAAAATGTGGGTGAGTGCAGGGGAGAAACCTGAACGCCAACGGGCACCACAGCCCGGCACGGTCAAGGCCAAGCAAGAGGGACCACACTGCCTTTCCCCAAAAACACAGACCTCGGGAAATACTGCCACCGCTGTGAAGGACACTGGGAAAAAGGGAAAAACCATCAACATCCAAGAAGAGGAACTCGCCCCCCACCCCCAGCACATGATAAACTCCGACTGGTGTGGGAAACAGAGGCAGGAGACCACTTACTAAATGTCCGTACTCCCCACCCACTGACAAGTCCCTGAAACAGACAGAGAGACCTTCCTCTAGGGACTCAACTGCCTCAATGCTATTACTCTGCTAGCGGCAAAAGGCTATCCTCGCCTGACCCTCCCTCCCCCACCAGGACCCTGTAAGTCTACTGTAAGATACAGAAATCCCTTTGGAAACTTCCTTTATTTCTAAACCCCCCAAGATATGTGCTGGCAATCATCCCCCAAGCACGTGGCCCATCGACAGGCACCGGAAGGGTCTCATGACAATAGCTAGCCCCCCAAGGTCCTGGAAACCTTGCTTCCAAATTCCTTAGAGACCCCCTCCCAACTTTAAAGTATGTACTGGGCCATTCCTTAAGACCCGAGTGGAGCATTTCCTGCCCAGGGGTCCCGTCCCTGTGCTTGAATAAATCCCTATTTCTGCTCCCAAGACGCCTTAAGTTCTTTCTTGGCCGCTGGCTTCAAACCCTAACGTTCTCTCCTACGTTGTGATTAACAATCCAACCGGAAACGGGAATGACAGTTCTTCGGGCCCTGGGGCCCTGGCACGCGCACCGGAGTGCCTCCCTCCCCGCACCTTTAGGGACAGGTCACGATGGCAAACCCTATATACCCACCCTGCCCGTTAAACGCTCTTTGTCAGATGCAGGAGGTTTTTAAACACACACGGCTCTTGGGAAACTTGTGAGCCACAGACCACTTTCTTCAGGCACCACTCACAGAAGCTAACTCTGTTCGAGGTCAGGGTAGGAGTCCAAAAGCACCCCACGGCCCCACCTGCCCTCGAGGAACCCCCGCCCTCCGGTCCTGAGGCACCTGGACTTGGTACCGCAGGGGCAGTGACCAGCAGGCTCCAGGCCCCTCTCTCTGGCCACGTGGGCCTTCTGGACCTCGGTGTCACTGCCGCAGGGAGTGCAGCCCCTCATCGGCCCCTGAGGGACCCACGGCCGCACAGCACAGAGCTGCACTTGCTAAAAGAGGGTGGAGGCTAAGCATTCACTTGTCGCCCATCGCTCTGCTCCAGGAAGGGTTTCGGTGGCCGCTCGTGGGTGCACAAGCGGCACGACAAGACGGCACAAACGTAATGGAGCGAACACGAAGCACCCACCCCACCTGCACTGTGGGCAGGAGGAAGGGCTCTAACCTCCACCTACCAGAGGGCAGAGGACACATTTCACGCCCGTCCTGCCCAGTGCACGCCCAGGCCTGGAGGGGGAACATGGGGGGAAGCGCACCATCGCCATGACGCCATGACGGCAGCGTCACACGGCAGCCTGGTCTCCGGGAAACACGCAGGAGTCGGGTGAGGCAGGAAAGGCTCAGGACGGCACCCGGCCACTGGGCCTCGGAGGCCCCGGGGCTGTGGATGGTTGTGGACATCCGGCAGGACGCATTCTCAGGCCACTGCCTCGCAATGACTGGAGAGGCTCCAAGCCAAGTCCCCCCGACTCGTGCGACCCCCACCCGCACCCATGAGCCCCCCTCACAGATATCATTTCTATTTCCAGCCTTGAGTGACACTCCACCTGACTTTCCACGTTCTAAATGGTAAGATCAACGTAAGAAAGAGATGCTTTGGGAAGTTTATTCTCCAGTTTTTCTAAAGATCCACAGAATTCTGGGAGAGATGTCATATATATCTTCTTAACCACTAAGAAAACAGAACATATATGCCTGGAAACAAAAGAAGGCGTATTACACGGAAATACCAACAGGGTCAGGGGCTCAGTCGGTGAGGCCTCTGCCTGCGGCCCAGGTCGTGGTCCCAAGGTCCTGGGATCGGGCCCCGCATCGGGCTCCCTGCTCAGCGGGGGCTTGCTTCCCCCTCTGCCCCTCACTGCCCTCTGGCACCCCCATGCCTACTCCTGCTCTTTCTCTAATAAATAAAATCTTAAGAAAAAAAAGTAATAAAAATAAATTCAGCTGATAACAAACTAAAAACATTCAAACTCTATCTAAAATGACCTTTCTATTTCCAAAAATTACCATACGTATAATTTTTTAATTGAAGGAAGGATGAAACTCCCTAGACCAGCTGACCCTGGCCGAGCTGCACTGTGCTTCTGTGCCCCGGACCCCGCCTAGTGGTACCAACACGAGGGGCAGTTCTCACCGGATGCACATCTCTAAGAAAAGGAAACCAAGCTTACGTTTTCTGAGAACTTTCCTCAGAAGCAATTCCAAAAGGAAGCAACCTGGAAGGTAATCCAATTAGCTCACAAGCGCAAGTGAAACTGCCCTTCTGGTAGTGATCCCACTTCACAAACAGGTGCAAAGCTATTTGTGGCCCAGAGAAAACCTGCCAGAGGAGGAACGGCGTGTCCCTGCTATTTTGGGGACGATGACCCTGGCAGCCCAGAAAACGCCCAGTGGGGCTTTCTGTAGGACCTGCCCGCGGCTTAGAGTCTGAGGGACGGCCGCACAACCACCCCGAGGTCCCTGCACCGGGCAGGAGACCCAGATCCTGTGCACGCGAGGCCCGTGTGGACACGGAACTGAACCACCAAAGGAAGAGACAGGACTGGGGCTGGATGTAGGGGACATTAAGGAATTCCCGCTCAGTTTGTACGTTAGATCGGACTGCACTTATGTTCTCTTGGGGGGAGAAAAACACACTTGGTGGAGACGCACCGAAGTATTTCTAGCTGAAAACACACGATATCTGGGATCTGCTATAAGTAAGTGGGGGGCAGGGAAGCCCCGATGCGCGAAGACACTGAGCTTTACCGAACTATTCTATTTCTGTCCATGTGGAAATTTTCTCCAATCAAAGTTCCAACACGGTCAGACCAGCTTCTCACCTTCCCACCAGTCCAACTGCTTCTGTGAAACCAGCCAGACAACAAACGTCGTTAAAAAGTCTGACGTTGGCCTCCTTGGCAGCAGAGTAAAGGGATCACACACTTGAGCACAACTTGCTTGTACAGCCACGAAAATATTCACAAGATGCTGTGGGACAGCAGCCAACACAAGGGCACAGGGACGCCCCGCCCCCGCACAGAAGCTACCGTGGCTTCCGACAGCACGGTCGGAAGCACCCGGTCTGTCCCCACACACAGCC
>CM053603.1:183413157-183423722 GCA_028646535.1 Procyon lotor
TCGCTGAGAAGAGAGCGTCGCGGAGACGAGCCGAGCACCCAGCAGGCCCCCCGCCCCCAGGACGCGGCCCCAGCCCTACCTCAGTATCGCGATCACAACCCTGACGGCCGTCCGAAACTTCGTGAACGGGCGGGACGGCGCAGCTTTCTTATCTGCTTTGGAAGGAAATACGCCCAAGTGAGCGATCATGGACAGCGTTTCCTGTTCCGAGTCCTGGAATCCACCAATCAACAGTAAAAGGTACTTCTTTTGATAAATCAGAGCTTTTCTGAAGCTCTCTGCTCTCAGGTAGTGCAGGTACAATTTCTCTACCTGAAAGGAAACAGAAGTCAGGCGGTCAGGGAACAAGATCTCTTGCTGCCAGATGCAGAGCACGTCGGTACTGCTGTGCTTTAAAAAGAACCAGACGGGAGCCTCGCCGGCTCACTGTGCGGGGTGTGCAACTCCGGGGGTCAAGCCCCCCACGGGGTAGAGAGAGGACTTAAATATTGTCACAGAAGCCCCACGTGACATCTGTCACCAGGGACAGCCCTGCTGGGCAGCTGGACAAACGGCAGATCAGACACCCTTTCCAAGCCTCACAGGAGCCCCCAAAGGCCCCATGAATCGGAGCACTCGGTGAGGTGCACACCCGGGCGGGACGGGGGTCTCGTCCCAGGCCCTCGGGACATCTCGGGGCTGTGGGAACCCCCTGAAGCCATACCCAGGTGAATCTGTATATCCTGATACCCTAACACGTGCTTTCCCTCAAGAGAGGACGCAGAGCTTGTACCCCAGGGGCAAACACGCGACCGGCGAATCCTCGGTCTGGGGTTTTTTTCAGGCTGTGATGACCATTACCTCATGTGACCCCAAGCCTGATGCCCCTAACTCGTGTCTTCGCTGTGACGGCTCTCCTCTGTGACCACACAGGGCACCCGGTGGGCACACGTGTTGGCACCTGTGCTCAGGCCAAGGAGAGCCCCCAGCACGAGAGTGCTCTGCGGCTACAGGGGAGACCCACACAACACACTCCACCGAGCGTGGACCCCGACGTTCCCTGTGGACGCGGGGTGAGGACGACTGGTTGGTGCGGGTTCGCTCAGGTGCGGGCTGTCAGCCCTGGGGGAACAAAGAACACACGGGAACTCTCTGAACCTTCCCTTCAACTCTGCTGTGAACCGCAAGCTGCTCTAGAAACATAAAGGCCTTTTTCTTTTTTAAGAGCGTGAGTGAGCGTGCAGGGGGAGAGGCAGACGAGAGGGAGAGAGCATCCCCAGCAAACTCCCTACTGAGCACAGAACCTAACATGGGGCTTAATTCTACGACCCAGAGATCACGACCTGAGCTGAAATCAAGAGTTGGACATTGAGGGGGGCTCAGTGGGTTAAAGCCTCTGCCTTCGGCTCAGGTCATGATCTCGGGGTCCTGGGATCGAGCCCCGCATCGGGCTCTCTGCTCAGCGGGGAGCCTGCTTCCGCCTCTCTCTGCCTGCTTGTGATGTCTCTCTGTGTCAAATAAATAAATAAAATCTTAAAAAAAAAAAGTCGGAACTGACTTTGAACTGAGCTCCCCAGGTGCCCCAGAAACATAAAGTCTTAGAAGCAGATGAAGGGCACCAAGTGGATGGCGCCGTCCGCCCCCCTTTGCGGCCCCCAGGCCGGGACTTACGTGCATGCTGCAGGGGTGTGCCTCCTCGCGTGCAGCTGGCGCGGGCAGTGCGGGGTCTGGCTGTCGCGCTGCGCTCTGCGAGCCCGTCCCGTCCTGCTTCCACGCGGACTTGTCTGGCCTCTGTAACAAACCACAGATGGCATTGTCTACCCGGTTCCTCCAAAAGAAGAACATCGAGAATACGGCCCAGGGCAGAGTTGGCTCCCCCACCCAGGGTCAGGGTCACGTCTCCCGAATGCCATGACGAGGGCCATCCCGAGTCCATCTTCGGCAGAGCTGTTACGTGCTGTGAGCAATCAGATCGTTAATACTCGAGGGTGCTTACTGTGTGCCAATTACTGGATTACGATTGCACAAAAGGCACACTGTTAAAAACCAACTCCAAATATTGGCGAAAGAACACCAAATTCAAGGTACTAAGCCCTGGTGAGCACCCGCAGCCCCTGGCCCTATTGCAGGGCCGACAAGTCACATGCCAGCAAACCTCACATGGGCCCCACGTGGGGGGCTGTCGTGACCAGGCCGCACCCTACACACGGCCAGCGGGACCCAGACACAGCGGTGTGCAGAGGGAGCTCCAGCAGGGAGCCATTTCCAGAGCACAAGGATCCCACAGTGAGGCCAGCAAAGGGGCTGCCCACACCGGACGATCAGGGAGAGCTCCGACTACTTGGGCCATGTGCATGGTGACCTCAGCCCTGCAGTTTGGAACAGAAATCAGAGGCAGCCTGGTGGCACCAGCCCCAGCTCCGGGGCACAGCTGAGAGAAGGAGCTTGTGACGAGGTGACCCTGTGCAGAGCTCTCACGGGGCCCCTGGCGAGGAAGGAGGTAGAGACAAGACGTTTGTTTTCCTGGTCCTAAAGCACAGCCTGGTCATCTGTGGAAAGGACTCTCTAGCAATCAAAGTCATCTTGGATGTGAAGGAGAAAATGTTCCACCAGTTCACTCTCAGCCTGTGATTTGCTCATTAAAAATACTTATTTTTCAGGGGCGCCTGGGTGGCTCAGTCCTTGAGCATCTGCCTTCAGCTCAGGTCATGGTCCCAGCGTCCTGGGATCGAGCCCCACATCGGGCTCTCTGCTCAGCAGGAAGCCTGCTTCTCCCACTACCATTCCCTCTGCTTGTGTTCCCTCTCTCGCTGTGTTTCTGTCAAATAAATAAAATCTTTAAAAAAAAAAAAATTTATTTTTCAGGGGCACCTGGGGGGCTCAGTCCGTTAAGCGCCTGCCTTTCAGCTCAGGCTGTGATCTCAGGGTCCTGGGATCGAGTCCCACGTTGGGGGGGGGGCTGCTCAGCGGGGAGTCTGCTTCCCCCTCTCGTTCTGCCCGTCAACCACATTCATGCTCACTCAAACATTTAAAAGTAAATAAATAAACATTTATTTCCTACAATGAAAGCAAAAATTAACAGGTGGGACTACATCAACCTAAAAACTTTTTATATCGTAAACCCTCAACAAAACAAATGATATATCCAATAGGAAGTGAACATCCAAAATACATTAAAAAAACTCGTATACAATTCAATATAAAAAACAATCCAATGGGCAGAACGCCTGGCCTATTTCCAAAGAAGACATACAAATGGCCAAAAGACACCTGAAAAAATGCTCAACAAGACTCGGCATCAGGGAAATGCAGATCAAAACCACAGCGAGATCCCACCTCACACCGGTCAGAAGAGCTAAAAACAAGTCAGGAAACGATATGTGTCTGCGAGGACGCAGAGAAGGGGGAGCCCTCGTGCACCATTGGGGGGATGCCAGCCGGGGCAGCCGCTCTGGAGACCAGTGTGGAGGGTCCTCAAATGGTTAAACTTAGAGCTACTCTATGATCCAGCAACGTAATTAAAATACAAGAAATTAAAGTACAGACTCAAAGGGATACATGCACCCTGATGTTTCTGGCAGCCGCGGCTGCAGTAGCCAGACTGTGGGAAGAGCCCCGAGGTCCCTCGGCAGACGAGCGGATAAAGACGGGGCTCATGTACACCACGGAACACCACCCAGTCACGAAAGAACGGAAGCTTGCTTTTTTTCTGACAACGCGGATGGACGTCGAGGATATTACTCTAAGTGAAAGAAGTCAGGGGCGCCTGGGGGGCTCAGTGGATTAAGCCTCTGCCTTCGGCTCAGGTCATGATCTCAGGGTCCTGGGATCCAGCCCCGCATCGGGCTCTCTGCTCGGCAGGGAGCCTGCTTCCCGCCCTCCCCCCCACCGCCTCTCTCTCTGCCTGCTTGTGATCTCTCTATGTGTCAAATAAATAAATAAAATCTTAAAAAAAAAAGAAAGAAGTCAGACAAAATAGACGGAAACCGTATCATCTCACTTATATGCGGAATCTAAAAAGCCAAGCCAAACAAAAGAACAGACTCACAGACCGAACCGGCTGGTGGTCGGAGGGGAGGGGGCCGTGGCAGCCGTGACGACTCTGCGGCAACCGACGGGAACCAGCCTCACGGTGGCCACGGTTTCGTGACGGATGCGAGTGGCGAGCGCCATGTGGTCCCCGGAAACCAGTACTGTGCGCGTCACTTATTCCTCAACAAAGTGACTGACCTCCTGATCTCCTCGTTCACGTTCACAGGAAGCAGGGACGTGATCTACTGCTGACTGGGCTGTGGTCCCACGGGCACGACCGGCCGCTTCAACAAGGGACCTCCCAGCGCTTCCGACAAGTCCTGGAGAAGCGGGCAGGGCTGGGAACGCGCCGACGGCAGCTCTCACCAGGGCCGGGACACGGAGCCGTCGGAACGTCTCACGTCCAGGGACACAGGTCCTGGCCCGGCTCAGTGGCGGGACTACTTCCCAAGTGCAGCGGTCCCTTCACCGCACCCACCGGCCGAGCTTCCGAACGAACCGAGGCTGGACGGAGCTTGCAGACCAACTCGCGATTCTACTCAGGGCTGGCAACACGCTCCTCGCTCCCCCTCGCGGGGGCCGAGGACGAGGAGGAAGCGGCTCAGTGAGGCTACAGGAGATCGGGACGACCTCCGTGGGACCCTCCCCAGCAGCAGAGACACTACGTCCGTCACTGAGAACCTTCCCCAAAAGACCCATGTTAGGCCCAGCTGGTTTCACTGAATTTATATAAATATTTAAGGAAAAAATAAATACCAGCTCTAGGAAATCTCTTCCAGAAATTAAGAAGAGGAAGGAACACATCCCAACTCATTTTATGAGGCCGAAATTTGACAATACAAAAAATTATAATAATAATAAAATAATAATAATAATAATAATAACAACAACAACAACCCTCTAGGGTTGCCTGAGGGGCTCAGTGGGTTGGGCGTCTGCCCTTGGTTTAGATCATGATCCCGGGGTCCTGGGATCGAGCCCCGCATCAGGCTCCCTGCTCAGTGGGAAGCCTGCTTCTCCATTTCCCACTCCCCCTGCTTGTGCTCTCCCTTGCTGTGTCTTTCTCTGTTAAATAAATAAATAAAAATCTTTTTTAAAAAACAAAAACAAAACCAAAACCCCTCCAGATTAACATCCCTCATGAACCCAGAGTCAAAAATGCTCAACCAAATGTGGGCAAACTGAATCCAACAAAACATAAAAACAGTAAGACACCATGACTGCCTAGGGCTTTCCCTGGCACCACAACTCGGGAGTCCGCATCCAGAAATCACCATAATACACCATGTTAGCTGAAAAAACAAGAAAACACACATCCCCTCGTCGACAGGTGAAAAGAAAGCATTACGAAGTTAAAGATCCGTTCACAATAAAAAAGTCTTTGCAAACTAAGACTCAGAAGGGAACTCTCCTCAGCCCCAGGGCCTTTGCACAAACACCTGACAAACAGAAGCCCCCCCCCCCCCCAGGACTGGGAACCTGGCCTGCTCAACCGCGTCCAGGAAGTCCAGCCTGTGTGAGGGGCAAGAAAAGGAAATCAAAGGTATCCACGTTGGAAAGAAAATAAATCCTTATTCACAGATGACAGCATTGTGTCAGTACAGAATAATCCCACAGAAGTGCTCCCTGGCTTAAAAAGCGCAGTTAGCAAGGGTCACAGCACAAGGGGACCCTGTGAGCGTGGACATGTTTCCACACGAGCTGCAAACAACTGGAACACAAGAGGTCTGAAAAGTACCTTTCACGACACCCCCTGAACAATGAAATACCTCGGGATCGATCTCACACGTTTTCAGGATCTGAACGCTGACGGCTACAACACGTGTAAGAGATGGAAACACACGGAAGGACATGCGAGTTCCCAGATGGGTTGATCCAATGCCGCTAGATCCAAACACAGTTACAGCCGCATAGCCAAGATGTCCGTTCTGACCCAAAACCTTTGCGACGGCCTCACTGAGATGTAATCCACAAACCTGAATTTCACCCTCTGAAAATGCACAATTCAACGGGTTTTAAGTATATTTAGAGTACAATGGTCACTACTCTGTAATTCGTGTTTTCATCGCCCCCCACCCCCAGCCAACCCTGAGTTTGTTTCCAGCCTCCACGGTTCTGTGGCTCCGGACATCAGTGTGGCAGAGGCGCGTCCACACTGCAGCACTGAGCACTCTTTTAGTCCTTTCACTGCCAAACAAGCCCCTTTAGGAACAGACCATATGTTAATACCTGTTCACTAATCAACACACCTTCGGATCATTTCCACTTTTAGGCTACAGTGAGTCATGGTGACAGGAAAGTCCGGGCACAGGTTTCATGTGGAATTGCTGACAAGAACAGGCGGACCCTTTTCCAAACCAGCTGGACCTCCCGGTTCCTCCCACCTCCAAGCAACCGACCAGCAAGACCCTAGAATCTGTGCTCAGAGACAGAGAAACTGGAAGAGTCACATAATCCGAAGACAGAAAGCCTGAGCACTCTCACGACCTGAGCCGCCTGGTCGGTGGAGCTGCAGAGACAGTCCCGACGGACACACACGCTGTGCAAGGACTTCTGACATCGGCACGAGACACGTCAGCAAGAGAGACACCAGAGTAATGGCATCAGCACGCATGCAAATGACCCCCCACAGAAACGTATAAAGGAGAACTACTCTTAGCGTGATCCACACACAAAAACCCAACAGTAAAATGAAAGAATCTTGTCCTGCAAAGGCTACCGTCTACAGAGGGGGCGGCCCAGACGGGAAGGTCCCACGTCACACATCTGACCACACAGTCGCATCCGCAACACGCAAACCACTGAGAGCACAGCGATGCTGGAATGCAAACAGTGCGATCTGAAAGCAGACGAGGCCTTTGAGGGATATGTCACCGAAACAGATACAGACGCCGTCAGCACCTGGCCTCGAGCTAGCGGAACAGTGACGGCACTCCCTCCTTCTGTTTGGGGGGAGGGTGACGGTGAGCCGCTGGACACTCGGCGGGCTCGACCTGCACGTCACGGGGACACGGCAGCCCCCGCCAGACCCCGGAGACAACACAGCCACCTTGCTGAGGCCCATCTGTGCCCGGGCGCTGCTCGGCAGTGTGACGGCTACGTCAACGCCCAGGACGGCTTGCAGCTGCTTTAGGAAAGAAGCGAAGAGCCTCCAGGAGGACACACCGTGGGCTTCGGACCCCGTGACACCCCGGAAATGGCGCACCGCAGGAAAGAGCCAGGCCGCGCCTGCGGCAGTGGGCTGTGTCCACACCGGCACGTACGCGGGTCACGAGAGTGCAGGTGTGCAACTGTGAATGACACCCTAACCCCCAGGGGCAGATTCTACTGCATGTAAATTAAAAAGTAATTTAAAATTTTTTCATTGTAAAAAAAGTAAAGTAAGTCACAAACACAAGAATCTAAGTATAAAAGAAAAAAAATTAGGCATTCTAAGAAAAAAGGTCTATTGAACTACACGATCGGGAACACTACGTCCTTTTAATTAGGTGAAAGTCTGACAGATTTCGTGTCCCAGGCAGGCGTGTCCGCGTGTGCGCCCGTGTCTGGGACCCGCAGACGTGGGGCCCCGAGCCCCCCGCCCAGAGCGAGCCCCGCCGGCGGCCCGCGGCCCGCACGGAGGCGAGTACGTACACTCCACACACCGCGTTTCAGCAAGTGCTGCTTCAGCGACTTCTCCAGCTGCGACACGGCCCGGCACAGCTCCGCCTTCTCCTGGGTCACCGTGCGCAAGGCCGCCGTCAGGGAGTCGTTGTCTCTCAGCAGCACGTCCACCAGCTGGGTCTGCAGCTCCGCTGGCATCTTTCTCTTGACAAGGAGAGAACAAAAATCAACGCGGACAAATCCATTTGTTAAAAGGTGTACGTGAGCAGGACCTGGGGGGCAGAGGCGGGGACGTGCCTGCCTGCGGCTCGGGTCATGATCCCGGGGTCCTGAGATCGAGTCCCGCATCGGGGGCGGGGGGGGTGGTGGTGGCTGCTCAGCAGGGAGCCTGCTTCTCCCTCTGCCGCTCCCCCTGCTTGTGAGCACTCGCTCTCTCTCCCTCCCAAGTAAAAGAATCAAATCTTTGTTAAAAAACGTGTACTTGTGTTTTTTACTGTTACTCTGAAGAATTATAGTTTTATACACACTTGGGGTTCAGTGGGAGCTGGTGGAGCCAGACAGAAGCCTCCACCTACGGGACTCGTATTTCCATTCCTCCACCACTGAGACTCTGCCCAACACGGGGCCGTGCGAACCAAGCCGCGTGCAACAGAGCACACGCGCAGACGGCTCCCAGCGCCCTGAGCGGCACACGCAGGGAACAGGGAATGCCATGTGCTCATCCGTGGGGGGCCCAACATGCAAGTCCCTTCATATAAGTTTGTCATCTCCAAAATCGGAATAGCGCACAGCCTACAGCTGGCTCAGGATGCGGAGAGAGGCACCGCCGCCTCGGAGAGCATGCCCCACACGGACCCGTCGTGCCCCATGGGCACGCGGTCTGCTCTGCTGCTACCTACACACGTGCCGCCTTCCCAAGACACAGCACGATTTCTCGGCTGCCAGGAGCCTGTGTTGGCACCAGGACTGTGGGACACCTCCGCGGCCAACAGGGAGCACGGAGTTTGCCCAAAGGCCCCGGGAGCTCACTTCTGCCTCAGGCTCTCAACCCAGGTGTTCACAGAGCAGGCTGGGTCCGCGGGGGCCCCGGGGCAGCTGCCCTGAGCACCCCAGCTGAGCCGGCGCGGCCCGGGCACTTGGCAATGTCACGCCCTTGGCGGGGTGTCGGACCCTGGAACCCTGTAGGGTCCCCGCCCTCACCTGGGAGGAGCCGGGTGCACTCAGCTCAGACTTGAGCTCCTCTAACGTGCGCAGTAAGGAGGTCACGGCTTTCTCATTCGATGACGTCCAGTCGCTAATTGTCCTATGAACATAAGCAGACACCGGAGAGGCTCACGCAGACCCCAACCTACAGTCACCCCTGGCCACTGGGTGCTCTGTGGGAGAAACCACCACCGGGGCCCGACAACGCCCCTGGGGGGACGCGCTGAGGACTGACTGCTCCCTCGGGCCGTGCTCTGCCCACGGAAGGGGGCGCTCAGAGCCGCTCCACCGGCAGCAGCGGCCAAGACGGGACGCAGCCCTTGCGCACAGTCTGTGAGGCCCAGAGACGTCTGGCCACTGAGCACGGACTACGGAGCCCCCCCCGAGTGTTGCTTTCCGCTGGGGTCGGGGTCGGGTGGGAAGCACCATCCGAAAGGGAGGTCTGCTCAGAGATCACACTCTCTACAAACTCAACTAATTCCAGACACGAGAACCGTGTTTGCCGAGCGTCCGTGCATACAGGAAAGGGCAAGTGTTAACTGTTCTGTTCACAGAAACCCTGCCATCGGCCCTCCCCCGCGGAGGAGCACCGGGTGGTGTGAGCCGCGGTCCTGAGGCCTGTGGGCAAGGACGACACTGCGCGGACCTGCCGCGCCACCGACCTCGACGGGCCCGGGCAGGACGCGCCTGGCATCTGGCCGGAACCGCTGGGTGGGGAGTAATCGTCAAGGGGCAGGAGGAGAGCAGATCTACAAGAAACCTGGACTTTTCTACTGGAACACAAACAAATACAATCCCGTCACCATCTTTCGGGGCGTGCCGCCCAGAGATTCATCGAGCACATGGGAGCCTGCTGCGTTACAAGGGCCTGAGACAAAGCCCCACCCGGCGTCCACACAGCTCAGCTCCCGGGGGCGGCCGTCCGGAGGGGCGCACCTGTCCACCGTGTGGCTGACGACGCTGGCCAGGAGCCCGGCTGCGCACAACAGCTGCTGCCGGACCTTCTCCAGGCTGTGCCCCTCCTCCTGCAGCCGCTCTGCCTCTGGGCACTGGTGGGCCGCCTCCCTCGCCTCCAGGGCCTGCACCATCCGCTGAAGCTGCCGGATCTTGTGCTCATCCCGCTGGCGGTGCAGCTCCAATTCTCGCTGTCGTCAACAGCAAAACAACGAGAAAGTCCCTCACACACCTGTTCCGAAAGCACAAGCCCGGAGCCCAGCCATCACGGCTGGGGGCCCCGGGCGGCACAGGGTCTGGGGCGGGGGACTGCTCCGCACACCAGCACCCCCCACGGGAGCGCACAGCCTGAGAGGCAGAACGAAGCTCTGGGCGTGAGTGCAGAAGGCCCTCTCTCCACCTCTGAGAACGACCAGGCTTTTACCAGCGTGCACAGGGGAGGCTGGATGTGGAAACAGGAGTCTTCACAGGCCCAAGGTCCAGCTTCCACCCTCGGCGCCCTCGCACACACACCCACACATGCCCACACACGGACAGGACAGGCACAGAGAAGGCCCACGAGCACCTGGCGGAAACTTGCAAAATGTCCTTCAGCCCGGAGGTGCCGGGCACGTGCTGGGCTCCGAGGGGGGAATCGGTGCAACGGCCACCAGCTCCCGGCCCAACACGGGGATATGCACCCCGACCAGGGAGATCCCGGCCCAACACGGGGATCTGCGCCCCCACCAGGGAGATCCCGGCCCAACACGGGGATCTGCGCCCCCACCAGGGAGATCCCGGCCCAACACGGGGAT
>CM053603.1:183441629-183458590 GCA_028646535.1 Procyon lotor
CCCCACCAAGGGCACGTGGCACGGCCCACGGCAGCCCGTCCTACACCCGTGGGTCCCCCCCCCACCAAGGGCATGCGGCACGGCCCCCGGCAGGCCTGTTTTGGGGGCACTTGACCCCCTTTCCTCCCAAGCCTGATCTGTCGGGAAGGCCACGCCTCGGCCCGCTCGGCAGGGTTACTCACACGGGTTGGCGCCATCGGCCACGAGCAGCACGCGCAGGGAGCTCAGACTGACATCCCTCTGGCCTCGCTGCGCCAGGAGAGACCAGTGCATGTCGCGGGACTTCACCAGCGCGGCCTGGGCTACGGAGGGGAGCACAGAAGAGCCCTGTGTCACCAGAAAGCAGCTCCTTGTACCTCACGGACCCACCCAAGTCAACACAGGTCCCCAGGATGAGTGAGCGTGAGGACCGACCCGAGGCCCAGCTCAGGGGCTCACCAAGGGGCCTCCCAGCCCCAGTGGCGCGGAGCCCAAGGGAGGAGGAGGCCCTGCGGTGACCCAGGCCAGGGCAGGCCAGGCCAGGCCTCCGGGCAGCCCCGTGGCCCTCTGTCTTCACGGCTTCCTTAGAATCAAGAGCTCGGTCACTGGTGCCCTTGAAAGCCCTAGCCTCAGATGAAACCGTCTCCACGGTGAGAACTGGGAGTTCTGGTGCGACCGCAAAGACAGTTTCAGGAGAACTAGGGAGCGGCCTCCGGTGTTTGCATTGGAGACTGTCGGCGGCCAGGCGCCCAGGCCACTCAGCGTGCAGGACCGGGCCTGGGGCACGTGGGCAGGCGGGGCTCCTCAGCCCATCCACGCAGCTCTGCGTTCAGCTCTACTGCTTCTCCATCAGCGAGGGTTCCAGCAAAGGGACCTCTCGCATGAAGGAGGGATCGGGGACGGCGTGTCTCCCATTACCTTTATAGGAACACACTTTCTGAATCCAGGACAGAGGGTTCACCTTCATGAGCGCGTACGGGATGCTGACGACGTGCATCCTGTTCAGCACACTCTGCAAGAGAAACAGGAGGCTCAGGGGCAGGCCTCACTCTGGCGCACAGCAGAGGGCCGTGCCACGCGGCGGAGGGCAAGGGGGAGCAGGGCAAGGAGGGGCTCATGATGGCAGCTGAGGTCAGCTTAGCCACCTCGCCCGAAAATGGGGTCTGGTGTCGTCTACTGACGTGCGGCCTCAGCGGCCCAGCCCGAACATTAGACCACTTCGCACCCCGCACTCACGGTTAGCACCCCGTGCCACAGTCCAGCATCCCTTTTGAAATCCAGCACATTCGTTAGTGTCTCAGCTGCAAGAGGACAAAGAAGGTTAAACCACTTGTGACCCTCTTCACATGTCATGTGTATTTTTAAAGAAACTCTGAGGCGAACACATCATTGACTGACATGAAGAGCTCTAGGGAACGCACAGCATTGCCAAATACACGCACCCATCAATCAACCGTCTTGGTTATCGATTCAAATTACCAGAGAGACTCAGAAGTAGGTGACACAACTTTGGATCAAAACAGAGCTCTGCTAGGGCGCCTGGGGGCTCAGTCAGTTAAGGGTCTGCCTTCGGCTCAGGTCATGATCCCAGGCCCTGGGATCAAGTCCTGTGTCGGCTCCTTGCTCAGCAGGGAGTCTGCCTTCTCCCTCTCCCTCTCCTCCTCCTCCTGCTCATGCTCTATCTCTCCCCCACCCTCAAATAAATAAATAAGAACCCTTACACACCTTGGAACCCCCCAGAGCTATGCTGATCACTAATGAGCAGCCGCAAGGAGCAGCAGGTGCTCAGGCAGCCCTTGAGGCTCCCACCGCAGTGAGGTGAGGGGCGAGGGCACTGGGCTCCCACCCCGTGTCTCTGGGAAGCACCGCAGGCTGCTCATGTGGCTTCCCTCACAAAGCTGATCCTTCTCTCTGCTCTCCCCCAGGGAGGGCGGGAGCGGGGGGCCCCCGGCGCCGCCCACCCAGCCCTGTGCCCTGCGGGCCGGGCTCTGGGACCCCCACCGAGGCTCAGCAGCCCCGACGTGCACCCCACAGGGTGGACCCCAACGGTGAACACGAGTCTGCCAGGAAGCATGCCTGTTTTCCGAGTGAGAGCCCTGTCCCTGCGCCCCCTTCGTTAGCTAAAGCGCCTAAACGGCACGTGAAGCATCCATGTTCGGAAAAAGAAAAACCGCGTGACTTAATAGATTCAAATTTCAAAAAATTATTCAGGCCCTTGAATATACCTAAAATCATTCTCCAAATCTCCACTGAAGTCTTCAGCGACTCCTGACTTTTATTTTTATTTTAATGTCCTCTTAATTTTAAATACCCGATTTTAGTTATTTAAACATACCATTCAATTTACTTTCCAGTTTTATTCAATTCCAGCATTGTTACAGTAGGGAAACTACCACGTATCCGTTTTGATAGTTCTTTAAAAATAACAGTCCTCTAAGTTAAACATCCAATTTCTAACAGCAAATGGGGGGAGGTGCTACCTACACGTCACCAACAGAAAATCTCTGACTTCCAAGATTCTGTTTGTATATTTGCATGTGTGACAGTTTACGTCAAAACCACACTCACAGAAAAGTCATACAAAGCGGGTGTGTTTTTTTTTTTTTACGTAGGGAACACACTCCCCCTCAGCTATGTCCTGGACGGAACCAGCCCGCCAGGCAGAGTGGTGGTGTATGAACTCACCCTCCATGAAGTCAACACACACACGAATGTACTGGAAGGACCCAGGCACCCGGCACAAGCAGACGGCCCTGAGCACGCTGGCCCCTGGCCCCACGTGGGCAAAAGGGCTGCACCGACACACAGCCACCATCCCCAGGGGCCTGCTCACCCTTACCTTCCGAGTAGCCACAGGCCTGGGTCAGAGCCTGGCACTGGGCCAGCAGGGACGCGTGGGACACTGTGACCCCCACTGTGCTGCCTTCTTTGCTGGTTTTATACTGAAAGGTTTCAAGAAAAAAAAAATCCATCATGTGATGCTTCTGGAGGTCATGGCAGACGGAATGGGAGGCTGACAGAATTTAAAAGAAAGTGGTCCGTCCTTCGCTAACCATCCCGCCACACGCAAGCACGTTACCCCGTGACTCTTGGGGTGACACCCGCAAAGGAAACCGGGGCACCCCTGCGGTAAGCGCCTGCGCACAGCAGTGCCTGCGGGCTGCCCCGTGACTGCCGACACCCCAGGGCAAGCAAGTAGGGGTGAGGCCACACCCGGGGAGCTCCCCTACGACCCTGGCTGCCTCGGGGGTGAAGATCAAACAGCCTGCACTCCGATGAGAAGTGGGAGCTGAGCCCACAGGGCGGCTCCCACGCGCTCTGCTCAGACGAGGCCAGTACCTCGATGTAGGCAGTCCCAGCGCCGGCATCCCGGGCCTGCGGCTGCCACTCTTTGGGGGGCTTGGTCAGATGCTTCCCGTCGATCACCAGCCAGGAGAGCGGGGGCCATCCTGTAGGGTGCAGACAGGGCCCCCGGCCCAGGACAGTGGTCAGCGGCCTCGGGGCTCAGCCGCCCACCACACAGCCCCTGCGCACCCGGGAACACACGTCTCCACCCCGTTCCCTTCGCACGGATTTAGGGTTGCTTCGTCGGTGCCTCTGGCCAGCGACTTCCAGGGGAACAGCACAGGTGTAGACTCTGAACTATGCCCTCCGACGAGGACCTCACTCCTGCTGGAGACCCCGCCCCCTCGGGGCCCCCCTGGGCGCCTACCTTTGAAAGTCGCCACCTCTCCGGTCTGTGCCTTGGGCAGGCCTTTCTGACACGCGTCTGTGGTCAGGGCCAGGGCGACGCCGCAGCTGCCCAGCAAAAAGCCCACCTGCTGGCTGCCGGCGTCCTGCAGAAGACGTGTCGAGATGCTCGGGGCGCCCCCGAGGGCCCGGCTCTGCTCAGGCCCACGCCCCGAAAGCTGAGCCCCTCACCTTCATTCACCCTCATCAACTTCTACGACTGAACCCTGCGTGGGCAGAGACTGAAGTGTCATGAAAATAACATAGAAAGTTCTGGATGATGGGCTAATTCCTCAGTGTTTTCTCGCAAATGGCATTTAGCAGCATTTTCATCAACTACAAAAATAACAGCATGGAAATTTCCACTTGCGTCACATTTAAAATTTGCAGACTAATCTGGGGGGGCCAAGCTTTACCACAATGACTTATTTCCCATAAACATGCATTTCCTTCCAGTCTTTTTGGAAAAGGAAACGTCCATTTCCTTCCTTCTTTTACACGTGTCCCTCAGTAACGTTCTGTCACGTTCTTCCTTCAAGTCTGACAAATCTCTTGCTTTTTCTGAAGAATCTCTGTATTCAAACATCTGTTCATAAATACTACCCTCTGGGAGGCACTGGTTTATTTCAAACCTCACTTTTGGGATTCTTGAGTATTTGTCACTTTAACTACCTGAACACTGATAGGATAGAAAACTCTCATTTTCTAAAATACATGCCTTGTCTACTCCTAAAATAATTATTTCTTTCAATAATAGATTACTGGCGTCTATACGGAATAGCTCCCCAGAACATCGGCAAGTGCCCTGCATTAGGCATTTGTCAGTAATAAGAACCGCCCGCTGTTCCGGACGCAGGCAGGGGAGCAAGCAAATCCCACCCTGCATCTGCACAGCTGCCCCTGAGAAGGGGCTCCACCGTGTCACTCGCGGGTGCTTTCCTCTCTCCCAAGACGTGGGAATTATTATCGGTGTCTGGTTTTGAGAGACAGTTTAACAAAATCCGATCCAATCGTGAATCCTAGCCGTCAGAGGAGAAAAGCTGCACCCTCTGTTCTGGAAAGTTCACAGAGATGATGTAACTGCTCGCGGCAGCTTCTGAAGCCCCTCCCACAAGACCTAGGCCCGCGGAGCAGCCTGTGCTCCGGGCCTCTCTGCCTGCACAACCGCGCGGCTGCCAGGAAGGCAGCCGGAGACGCGGGGAGTCTACGCTCAGCTTCCGAAGAGAACCTCGCGGGACCAGAGCCCCCGGCCCCCAGCGAGTTAGCTACCTTTCTTGTTAACGGCACTTCTATGGGGACAGGAAGCAGCTCTGCCAGGAGACACCCATAAAATGCCACCATGAACATCACGGGGTCACTGTTCGGAAACACCAGGGCCACCTGCAACGGCACGAAGAAAACCATGAGATCCACTCGCGAACAATGCAGTCATCTCAAAGTTTAGAACCCCGTCTATTAGATGGAATTTGGACAGTTTAGATCATCGTACAGCTTTTCAAATTTAATTCAGAAAATTTAATTTGGGGGGTTAATTCTCAAATTTCCTCAACCACGTAACTTTTCATAAATAGTTTTCAGGTTAAGGTCTTTATTCTACGAGCAACAAAATAATTGAGAGTGTATGTGCCTAGAGGCAGCCAGCCCGAGTCTGGGGGGCTGGAGGCCTACTGCGTGCGCGTCGCCGTCGAAGACACAGCACACGTCTGTCAGCCCGGTCGAAGGGGCCCACGGCATCAGGACTGGGCACAGAACCAGGGCATGCCCAAATATCTTCCAGGAGACAAAACCCTAACAGCAAAGTCTCAGTCAAACAGGTCTCCGCTCAAGACTTCAGTGTGCTGCCAGGGGAGGGGGGAGGGCGCCAGACCCCTCAGCTGAGACCCCGCCGCCACCCCTGCCGCGGAGCCCCGGCTAGCCCACCCGGGGTTCGCTCAAGGTACATGCTCCATTTCATTCATCTAACACTTTCGTTGTTATCAAACACATCGTAAACATCCATAACTTGACAAAAGTACTAATGAAAACCACTCCCCCGAGCTCACCCACCTTCCTCACTCCCCAAGGCAACCTCTTTAAAAATATCTTACATCCTCCTTTTCCATTTACTCTCAGATTTTTACATATTACGCTTACACTGCTCTATTCTCTTTCTTGAAAATGCCTCAGTTTCGGTTTTATTCCGTTACTGTAGACGACCTCCTGGCCTCGCAGCTGCCTCCCCCCCGCCAGCTGCCATTCTTACAACAGTGAGTAAGATTAAACGCTATTTATGCAACAAGATTTTCAGAAGCCCCAAATATTGTAATAAGTGCTCGAAACCCTAGGTGGTAAGTCAGGATAGTAGATGTTAACACCGGGCCCTTGAGAACACAAAACAACGGCTACGAATAACTACTTGATAAGACACAATTACGGTCACACCTACACTGTCTCCTAGAGGTCTGGAAATCCAGTTTCTAACAAGTCGATTTGTTGAAAAGGGCAAAGCTCTCCTTTAAAAGCTGGCATTAACAGCGGTTGCCCCAGAACCGTGACCCACAGCTTTGAGACTAGAGGCAGGAAAACAGTTTCAGAGAGTCTGTGATCAAGAGCTGTGTTCGCTCCGCTTTGTCAGCCCTGTTTGCCACAGGACGATGATGAGCCGCACTGCAGCGATCGCGGGCTCATTCGAGGTGACCCTGCCAACCTTCCGGAACTACCCTACCGACGGGACTCGCTCGGGAGTCTGGGAGGGTATCTGGACATCTCTGTCCTTGCAGGAATCTTCTTCAAGAAAAATAAATCAGTGATTCTTAGAGTCACTTTAAAGCACAACGTACACCAGGAACTCGTATAGGTTGGTCCTAAAGCAAACGTTACCAAGTTCACAGGCTTTTCTCACTTCCACGGCCGAGCTCCCGTCTGCTGACGGTAACGGCCACGGGCTCCTCTACTTGCTTGGCTTTCCACGTATCCGATGGCCAGTCTGTGCTAAAATGCTCCACCAGATGTGTCCAATACCTTCCGAAAGTATTTGCTGAGTAACCGAGCACTTGGGCTGGCCTAGGTCTTCCTGGACGGTGGCAGCGCACCCGGCCGGGGCCTCGGTCCTCGCAGGCTGCCCCATTGGGCTCACTTCCCCCGGGAAGTGGGGAGGCTCGTCTGCACCCGGCGCTGCTCTGCAGCGGTAAGCGTTGCTGCGGGCCCTCCCGCGGCTCCAGGATGCCAGTGGGCACTGCCACCATCGAAAATTCCCTCCTCCCTGTCCCCTCTGCCGTCTGGAACTCCTACCAGCCGGACGCCGACCCTTCTGGGCCCAGGCTTAATTTTGCACCATCGGTCCGTCCCCCATCTCAGCCTTCCCCACGAGCATCTTGTCTTGATCTGTGGAGCAGTATCTTCGCCTTTAGTTCTCCGGGTACTAAGACTAGTTTTTAAAAATATTCTTTTCTGTATGTGACTTCCCTCCACGTTTGTTTCCTCCTTCTCTACTCCCCCCACCACCTTCTTCTTTTCTTTTCTTTGCCTGTTGGTTGTTTTCTTTCACATTCTTCAAATGTCCTCAGCAACTGGTTCTTTTTGAGAGTGGACACTCGGAGAGCTGCCTGAAACTCACCGTTTCCCTGGGGGCGACCTGAGCACAGCAGCCGTCTCAGCCTCACTGGCGGGTGCCTGCCCCCCATCCTGGACGTGCCCCTCGCCGGCTCCGTCTGCCCGGGGCCACGCTCTGCAGCAGAACCTCCTGCCACGGCGGGGATGCTCTAGCTCCAAGCAGACATGGCAACTACTAGCCACATGTGCTTCATGAGCCCTGGAAGCTGGCTGGGTGACTGAGGGAGTAAGTTTCCTATTTTGTGTAGTTGGGGCTAATTTGAGTGGCCCCACGTGGCCACTGCAACGATGCCGGGCAGTGTAGCAAGTACAAGGGACAAACAGGCCTCTAATCTCCTTCATGTTCCCCTCAACAGCGCGGTCGGAGGGGGCTGCCTGGCCACATGCACGAGAGGAAGGGATGCATTCCCTAGTGAGGTCAACCTTTTCTCCTAAAACTAAAGTTTTGGGGACCTAATATTTATTAACCTTATATTTCTACCATGAAGAATGACAGGACCCATCGTCTTACGCACATCATCGTAAACTTTGCCCGTATTTAATATTCCCCTTGCTGACTTTACATCCCTTGTGTTAATGCTGTACGTCTAACCAACTGATGACTTTGAAACATAGTTTTCGATGAGACACATTTTTAGAGTCTGTTTTGCTCACTCCCATAAGTTATATTCTAGTTACTTACTCTGTCTCCAGGTTTAAGTAGTGGTTCATTCTTACTAGTCAGTTTATTAAGTAGAGTATAAGCTAGTTTCAAACTCCGACTCCAAAGTTTGCCTAAAATAAAATAAAAATACTAAGCAATGCAAAATTTCAGAAATAATAATAAACATTTTAGTGCAGCAAACACAGTACCCACAACATACCATCACTCTATTATTGGAAATTTAGGCAGTTTCCAACTGGTAACTATTTTGCACAATGCTGTAATGAACATCATGGTTTTCTCTTAAAATTAACGTATAGATTTATTTTTCTTAATTCAAAAATAGAAAAGGAATTTATTATAGAAAATTTAGAACGTAGAAAACAGAGAAAAGTTAGCATTGTTTCACTCATGTATGTACCCACACACACAAGCATATATACATGTATGTGACATTTTCAAGAAATTGGATCATACTTCACTTTGCTTTTTTCAGCCAACATTGCATTTTGAATGTATTTTCATGTCATTAAACATCTCTCAACTACATCCCTTACTGTGAGTGGCACCGACTTCATCTCCCTTTTATAACCCATGAGGTGGGGCCTACATCCATCTCCAGTTTGCACCCAAGAGAAGACCCTCCAGGGCCCAGCACCCAGCCCCGGCAGGCCCTGCCCGGCACACCTCCCCCCAACCCTGGCCTGCAGCCTCGTCCGGGGCGTGGCCGGAACGCTCCACAAAGGAACTCGAGCGTCATTGAGGACAACGGAAGATGCAACAGAGGGAAGAGGAGGCAGACTAAAGGCCTCTGGGGAGGCAGACCCCGGGGGGTGGGGGTGTCGGGGACTACGGGGGGGGGGGGGCGACCACGGTGGGGGGGGCGACCACGGGGCGGGACAGCAGAAAAGCCCGCGTCCATCCCCCACGCCCAAAGCAGCCTCCACACCCACCCTGCCCAGAACCAAAGAAGTGACAGTCATGACTCAGCCCCTTTCAGATTCCTGGGGGGTGACATGCAATTTGAGCAACCATGCCCCCGAGGACTGCCTAGACTTCACCACAAATAAACCAAACTTGGGTGCGACATTATGAAATAAGTCAACTGTGGGACCTGAGAAATCAGTGACAACAAAAATAGTCAACTCAAAATACTGTTACCTGGTCTATATGCAAAGGTCGGTTCAAGATGTCGATAACTGTAGCACATCCAGATTTTCAAACTGAATCCAGTTACATATAAAAAGAATAATGCATCACGAACTAGTCAGTCCATCTGAAGAATGCACAAGTTTTGGGAGCCTGGGTGGCTCATCGGCTGAGCGTCCAACCCTTGGTCTGGGCTCAGGTAATGATCTCAGGGTGGTGAGACTGTGCCCCACCTAGGGCTCAGTGCTCAGTGGGGAGTGTGCTTGAATATTCTCCCTCTCTGCCTCTGCCCCTACCCCACGCACTCACTTTCTCAAATAAATAAGTCTTTAAAAAAATGCAAAAAGTTTTACCGGAAAATCAACATAATCTATCACATTAACAAAAGTGAAAAGAGGTAAAACAATTTAACAATCATTCAGGATTTTAAATTATTTGAATTCAGAATGAAGGAAATTTCCTTAAACTGATAAGGCCCATCCTTAAAAGTCCTATAGGAAATATCAGAATTAATGGTCAAATATTGAAAGCTTCCCCTGGGGAAGTAGAAACAAGCCAAGGACATCTGCCTTTTTACTGAAAGTCTCAGTCAACGCAGTAAGGGGGAGGGGTGAAGAGAAAAGGCAGACAGCGCTATTATTTACAGATGATGTGACCGTGTACATTAGGAATCTCTTGACTTCCTCCATGGATGTCAAGACTTGCTACAGGGCTGCCGTCGCTCCAGAGGTCGGTGCTGGCATATGGGTCAGTATATAACGCAGTGGGCTAAGACAAGGAACCGCAACAGCCCCGCCACGTGTGGACAATTCCGTCTATGACACAGGGGCCCTGGAGGAGGGCAGGAGCCCTGTGGGATTGAGAAGGGACCAACGGCTATCTATCCTGAGAAACGGACCCTGGGACCCATCCCCACACCGTACTCAGGACTCATTCCCGGCAGACTGGGCAGGTCTGACTGTGCGTGGCCCGACCGCAGAGCCACTGAGAGACGACAGAATGGCTTTAGGGTCGTGGCACAGGGAGAGTCCTTACGGAGAATTCCGGAAGCACTGGCCATGAGCCAGGAGAAGGTGAAGTTGGGCGGAGCCTCTGCTCCCTCGGGTGCCGGTCAGCGGCAGGTGGGGAAGGCTCACAGTGGGGGACACCGGCAGCACATGTGACAAGGACTGGTATCCAGAACACACCAAGAAGTCCCATAAATAACCCCACATAAAATACGCGTAAGAGATTCAATAGTACTTAACCTAAGAGGAAACACCAATGATTAAAAAAAAACAGGAAAAGAGGTCAATGTACTTTGTCATCAGGAAAATGCAAATAAACACCAAAATGAAATACTACTACCGGTCTCACCAGATTGGCTACCGGAAGCCGAAAGATGCGGAACGGGTAGGGCCGACACACGGATCCGGCAAGCGTGAAGAGGGAACGTCTGGCATTATCTGATGAATGTGAAGATGTGCATAAGCCTGGACCCAGGACTTGCAGTCCAAAGTACGTCCCCTACAAAAATGCATGGTGTGTACCAGGGGGCCCAGTCCAGAACCTTCCCGGCAGCATTGTCCGTAACAGCCCAAACTGGAGATCAACATTATAACCAATACGTAAATTCTGATCTATTCATTCTTAGAAAGAAATGAATGAGCTACAAATATACACAGTAACATGAATCATAAAAGCATAATGTAAAAGACTCTGCTTCCAAGCAGGACAGAATACTGGTGGCAGACCAGGGCTCCCACCTAAAACAACTTAAAAACTGGATAAAATGCAGAAATCATCGAGCAAAGACAACAGAAGAGTCAGGGTCCAAGAGAGAAACCCCCTGGGAAGGTGAGCTGACTACGCACAGTGGGGGATTAGTAGGGTCCCGGCCCCCACGGGAGACAGAGTATCTCCTAGAGTCACGTCCTTGGAGTGCGGCCACTGAGGCGCAAAGAGGACAGCGGAGCTTCTGGTGGAGGCTGGGAGCCACGCCAGCACAGCAGCCTCCCCTCAGGAAACCTCCTGAGTCCTGGGGCTGCGAGCAGCAGGGGCTGAAAAGCCACGTGGAAAACCTCTGAGAAGCAAAGTGGAGTCCTCACGTAGCACATGAGACAGAAGCCATGGCTGGGGCCGCGCGGAGGAGGACAGCCTGGTGCTCAGAGGTGGGCTGAGCCAGCCCGACTGCACTGCAGGGACTAGCCACCATGTCACCTGCCACGCGGAGCGAAGGAGGAGAGTCTCTCATGGAGGGGACATCACGGAACCTCCATAATTCTGTACACTGTCCAACATTCGATCCAAAAGGTACCAGGCCTTCCAAAGATAAATTCTCCAAACTGAAACCAAGAGAAAGTACAGACAACAGCAACAGGCCCAGAGGTGACGGGACCTGGAGCCGGTTGAGAGAAACTTCCTGTCACGCTAAGGAATGTATGAGTTCTAGGAAATAAAGGAAAAGATGAAGATAATGCTCAAAATGATATAGAATTGTCCTAGAAAATTAGAATAGGAATTGGGATGCAGAATATCAAAATTAAGAACTCATCAGGAATTTCATAACAGAATAAAAATTTCAGAAGACAGGATTAGAGAATTTGAATAAAGGAAAACTTAAAAATCTCCAGACTGAAGTACAGACAACCCTTGAACAACACAGGTCCACTTACCTGTGGATTTTTTTGGATAAATACAGTACATAGTACTATAGAGGTATTTTTTTCTTCCTAAGATTTTCTTAATAACATTTCTTTTCTCTAGCTTACTTTATTGTATGAATACAATATCTAATAAAAACAACATATAAAATAAGTGTTAATCGTTTATTTATGTTATCAGTAAGCAGCCGACTAGTATCAGTTAAGTTTTTGGGGAGTCAAAACTCATACTTGGGTTTTCAGCTGTGTAGTAGTCAGTACCCCTAACCCCTCCATTGTTCAAGGGTCAACCAAATACATAGACAAGATATAAAATAGAAAAAAGAACATGAAAGCTATACAGGCATAAATGTAATCAAAGTCCCAGAAGGATGAGAGAGAGAGATGCCTAAATTCAATGGGGGGCTGGGCGCGCGGAGGGGCTGTGAACAGACCATACAGCTCACGGCAGGCAGTGAGCTCCTTTCTGAGGAATTACAGACCGAGCTCTAATGAACAGAGATGCGAAGATCCCAAACAACATATTGGCTAAATCAAATTCAGACATTTGTTAAAAAGATATCATGGCTAAGTGGGATTTATTCTAGGAATGAAAGGGCTGCTTAACATTTGAAAATTAATTAAGGTAATTCATCAAATTAAGTGGGGAGGAGGGAGAAAGATATGATCATCTTGACAGAGCAGAAAAAGTGTTTTATAAAATTCAATGCCATCCATGATAAAAAAAATGGAACCTTCTAGTAAACTAGGAATAAAAGGGAACTTCCTTAATCTGACAAAGAATTTCTACCACAAAACAAGCAAACAGACTACAGCACACATCATACTTCACGATCCCAAGTTTTGTAGCGAAGACGGAGAAGGAAGCAAGCAGGCCCACCGCCCAACATGGTACTAGTGGTTCTAGCTCTTCGGTGAGCAAAGAAGAAGAGAAAAGTCGTAAGTATTGGGAAGGCCAAAAACACTATCTTTGTTCATAGATGACATGATTTTTGAACATAGGACATTCAAAAGGTATACGGAAAACTACTAATTAATACACAGAAAAAGAATTAGCAAGTTAATTTAATGAGGTTATTAGATACAAAATCAACATTTAAGGGCATCTGGAAGGCTCAGCTCGTTAAGCTTCTGCCTTTGCCTCAGGTCCTGGGATCAAGTCCCACATCGGGCTCCCTGCCTCACAGGGAGGGAGAGGCGGTTTCTCTGCTTCTCCCCCTGCTTCTCCCACTGATGCTCCCCCTCCTTGTGCTCTCTCTCTCTCAAATAAATAAATAAGATCTTTTAAAAACATCACCATTTAAAAAATCAATTGCACTTCTATATAGAAGCAACAAATGAGCAGGAAAAAGTTTTAAATCATTCCACTACAATAGGAATGAATCTAATGAACGATGCTCAAGAGTTCTGTACTCAAAGGTATAAAACATTAATGAGAGAAATTCAAGGATGCCTTGAAATAGGGGCAAATATCCCACAGCCCTGAACTGGAAGATTCCATAACTGGGACGGAATCAAGTCTCTTCACATTTAACTACAGAATCAGTGCAGTGCCAATGACACCCCTGCAGGAATCTGTCTGGAAACCGACAACCTGATTCTAAAGATGGCTTAGAAAGGCAAGGGGCCAAGAAGAGTGTAGAAAACTGTAAGGGACAATACCAGACAGAGTGTGTCTACAGCCGACACCAGGACTCCTGAAGCCGTAGCCGTTCAGGGAGCACGGACAGACAAGACAGCGGGACAGACAGACGAGACAGCGGGACAGACAGATGAGACAGTGGGACAGACAGATGAGACAGTGGGACAGACAGACAAGAGAGCGGGACAGACAGACGAGACAGCGGGACAGACAGACAAGGGAGCGGGACAGACAGACAAGACAGCGGGACAGACAGACAAGGGAGTGGGACAGACAGACAAGGGAACAGGACAGACAGACGAGACAGCAGGACAGACAAGAGAGCGTGACAGACAGACAAGAGAGCGTGACAGACAGACAAGAGAGTGTGACAGACAGACGAGACAGCGGGACAGACAGACGAGACAGCGGGACAGGCAGAAAAGAGAGCGGGACAGACAGACGAGACAGCGGGACAGACAGACAAGGGAGTGGGACAGACAGACAAGGGAGCAGGACAGACAGACAAGAGAGCGGGACAGACAGACGAGACAGCGGGACAGACAGACAAGAGAGCGTGACAGACAGACGAGACAGCGGGACAGACAGACAAGAGAGCGGGACAGACAGACAAGAGAGCGGGACAGACAGACAAGAGAGCGTGACAGACAGACGAGACAGCGGGACAGACAGACAAGAGAGCGGACAGACAGACGAGACAGCGGGACAGACAGACAAGGGAGCGGGACAGACAGACAAGGGAACGGGACAGACAGACGAGACAGCGGGACAGACAGACAAGAGAGCATGACAGACAGACAAGAGAGCGTGAGGGCAGCCCAGACCCACACGTCTTTTCACCTGATGCGCCCCGGGTAAGGGCTGACTTTTCAGTAGGTGGTACTGGGTCAGACACTCACTAGGAAAGAAAACGATTCCTGTGTCACACCACACAAACGAAACTGAAGATCCATGACCCTAAATATGAAAAGTAAAGCAAGTTTTTAGAAGAAAAAGTAGGAAAGTATCTTTGTGACCTTAGGTCTCGCAAAGAGGACAAAGAAGCTGCTAAAATAAAGAGAAAAAACAGATAAATCTGACTAACTAGATTAAGACTTCTCATTCATCTAAAGCCACAAATAAAAGTGTTAAAAGACAGTCCGCAGAGTGGAAGAAGACGTTTGCAAAATAAATCTGACTTAAGACATGTATTTGAAACATACAAAGAAGAAAACATTAACAACCAAATAGAAAAATGAGCCAAAGATTTGGATAGTACATAAAAGAGGCCATTCAAACAGCCAATAAACATACGAAAAGTATCATCGGGCATCAGAGAACGCAAATAAGTCACCACCCTACCTTGACGGCACAGCCCCCCTGCGGGAAAGGCGGGAATGAAATAAAACAGACACCAGGTGCTGGCAAGGGTGTGGAATGACGGTAAGTCTGCACGCACGGCTGGGACGCCGTGTGCTCCTGCAGCTCCTGCACGGGCACACTCACGGCCCAGAGACTGGCCCCAGTGTTCATGCCGGCACCGTACACAACAGCCCAGTGGAGACGTCCATCTGCTGCAGAGGACGCACCAGGTCTGGGCCTACTCACGCAGTAAACACAGCCGTCAGTGACGCCACATACGGCATATGTGGACATCAGTGACACCACATGGCCGCACGGCCACGTCTCTTGAACAGAGCCGCACGATGGAACGCAGACACACACACCTTTCGCCTCATTCCAGTTACATAAAACTTGGACACAGGGAAGCCAGAGGTGGTCATGGGCCTCAGGACAGTTCAACCGTCAGTTGTGAGGCTGTGTGTGCTGGAAGGGACCTAGGGGCCTGCGACCTTAAATGCTCGGGGCTCAATGTAGTTAGGGTATAATCACCCCGTGACAATGCATCGGGCCAGATGCTTGTGATCAGTGTTGCGTAAAAATAGGGTACGGAACCAAAAGATGCCAAACACAGAAAATATGATTCCATTTATACGAAGCTCACTAAATTCCAATGTTTAGAGATGCATATTTGGATGTGACCCCCAAAGCCAGAGCAGTGGCTGGTGGCCTCCACTGCAGGGAGGAAGGGGCAGCGGTCCAGGAGGGGCCCCTAGAGGGAGGCAACGTTCCTTGGTTCTGCCTGCTGTGTCGGTTTCTCGGGAATTGCTCTGGCATGGGCGCGAAGCCCTAGGTCGTGCCAGGACGGTAACACTGCACAGCTAACCCACAGCCCGACTGCTCTCAGCACTTGCCGTAGGTGAGGGTGTAGACGGCCTTCCCAGCCGTGTCCAAGGCGGTCAGACAGGGGGCCTTGGGGTGCGTCGTACCCCACCGTTGCAAGGCAGCTGGCAGGGAGGGGGGCCAGGGAAACCCCCCGGCCAGAGGCTCCCCTTTCAGCACCACCATCTGGCTTCCCTCAGGCTTCGGCTGGTTTGGGTCCGGCTGCTGCACTGTAAGGCAAGTTGAAAGTAAACAATCAGCATTTCATAGCACCGTGCAAACATTCTGTTTTTCAGCATTCTCAAAACATACCAACTGTAAGACGGTTACCATGACCCGTTTAGATTTCCTTCTCATTCTAATCGTCACAGAGCAGTAGACCAAAGGACAGATGGGGATTCGTCACGGATGATGCAGGACTATGACTGCGACCCCACGGGACGATCCCCAGAATGGCAGCAGTGTGTGGGGAGACAGCCGGTGACGACACCAGAGGGGCAGACACGAGTCCCACTTACAAAGGACCAAAGTGAGTAGAATGACCATGTCAGTCTGGGCACAAAACAACCATCGCCGTGTTGGAAGAACAAAATAAGGGGACTCGACTACAGTGCTAAGGGCTCCGTAAGCAGCATCTCCCCCAGGGTAGGGGAGACCGCCCGAAGACCATTCCCACCACTGCACTCTGAGTCCGAAAGCTGTCCTCGGGTTACAAAGGGGAAGACGATGCCCTACGAGCTGTGTCTAACCCTCAGTGAGGAGGGCACGCCCAGCAGTGGGCAGTGGGCAGCCACACTACACGGGAAGGCGCGAGGGGGCGGGCCGGCCACAGTCACACACTCGGACCTCGCACTAGCCTTCATTCCTGTTCCTCTCCTACAGGTTTATTCTTCTTTCTACTTCTTGGTAATTTTCTTTTAAAAATAGATCTATATTCTTTTTTCCTAAATATATATCTCAGTCATAAATGAGAGATTAAATTTCTGAAAAAGGGCCAAAACCATGCTAAAAATATACTTTAAAACCACAGGAAGACAAGTATTTCAGATTCAAAGTTTAAATAAAAATTGAAATAACGGGGATGCCTGGCTGGCTCAGTTGGTGGAGGGTGTGACTCTCAGTCTCAGGGTCATGAGTTCAAGCCCACCTTGGGCAAGGAGGCAACCTGAAAACAAAATCTGAACACTGTAAATAAAAGGAAAGCTTAGGAGCATTCAGGTACTGCACGGACCAGCGGCACAGGAAACGTTCGGTCCCCTACGCACGAGTGAGCGGCGCGTCTGCCCCTGCTCACTCGACATGACACATGGTGGGCGGTCGCCACGGGTCGCGTGGTCGGGCTGGGACGTGGCAGGGTGACTGTCCCCGACGCATCGGCCCCCAG
>CM053603.1:183458690-183469605 GCA_028646535.1 Procyon lotor
CGCACCCCCGCCGCACCCCTCTCCCCCGCCGCGCCCCCGCTGCACCCCTGACGCACACCCCACCCCTGCCGTACCCCCTCGCCGCACCCCCGCCGCACCCCCGCCGCGCAGACCTGCAGCGCGGACGACGGGCCCATTCTCCAGCCGCATCTTTGTTTTAGAAATTCTTCATAAATATGCGCGACTTACGTGAAAATTTGATGAGCTTCTTCTTGCTATTTTTAAGTGGATTAATAAATATTTTTTAAATCTTTAGTTTTAACCCCTAACATAGTAAATATCAAGCGATTCAGGCCACATGTGCTGAAAGTTCCTTGGTGTCCTCGGTAACGACCCGGAAAGAACGGGGAGTCGCCAGAAAGGAACGCGCACAGCGGCGGCGGTCGCAGGCGCCCGGGGAGCACCGGGGGGCACCGGGGGGCACCGGGGGGCACCGGGGGGCACCGGGGGGCACCGGGGAGCACCGGGGGGCACCGAGGGGCACCGGGGGGCACCGGGGAGCACCGAGGGGCACCGGGGGGCACCGGGGGGCACCGAGGGGCACCGGGGAGCACCGGGGGGCACCGAGGGGCACCGGGGAGCACCGAGGGGCACCGGGGGGCACCGGGGAGCACCGAGGAGCACCGCGGAGCACCCGGGAGCACCGGGGGGTAGGGCCGCGGCCTCAGACACAGCCCCGTCCAGGGCGAGCACGGAGGCCGGCGCCCTAAGGTCTTCCCGCCAGCTGGGAGCCGGTCACAACCAAGCACCGTACTGGGTCCGCGCCCGTCTCGTCTCCATTGATCTGGACGCTGACATTTTGAAAGAATACGGTTTGGTTTCGTTTTTTAATGAAGTACAACATACCTCATTTGGAGTTTGCTAGAGGTTTTGTCCTGACTCGATTCGGGTGCTGGGCTCCCGGCTGAAATACCCCGAAGGTGGGAGGCCCACCTGCCCGCAGGGAGACAGGTCTTCCCACCCAAACGCTGCCCGGGTTCCGCACTGCATTGTCACTATGTTTTCTCCTGCACTAACACGCAGCGTCTGAGGGGCACCACGAGACTGCACAAACAGCCCGATCCCCGCAGAACCTTCTCCCCACTCTTGTCAGAAGCAGTTTTTACTACAATGGCTGCAGAATTACTCCTCCAAGTGAGCACCCCATTTAAACGTACCCACTGACACGCAGCATTCTGTTCTCTGTCTACCAGTCAATCATCAGGAATGACTCAGTGACTGCTCAGTTGTTACCAAGGGTTATGGATCCGGGGCACCTGGGGGCTCAGCTGCTGAAGCGTCTGACTCTTGATCTCAGTTCAGGCCGTGATCTCAGGGTCGTGAGATCGAGCCCCAGGTTGAGCCCCACGCTCAGCGGGAGACTGCTTCGGGTTCTCTCCCTCTGCTCCTAACCCATCTCTGTCACTCCCTCTCTCTCAAAGAAATAAATATATTGGGGCGCCTGGGGGACTCAGTTGTTGAAGTGTCCACCTCCAGCTCAGGTCATGATCTCAGGGTCCTGGGATCGAGCCCCACGTCGGGCTCTCTGCTCCTCCCCCCCCCCGCCCCCGCCTGCCTCTCTGCCTGTTTGTGATCTCTCTCTCTGTCAAATAAATAAATAAAAATCTTTTTAAAAATTTAAAATAAGTAGGGGCGCCTGGGTTGCTCAGTCGTTAAGCGTCTGCCTTCGGCTCAGGTCATGATCCCAGGGTCCTGGGATCGAGCCCCGCATCGGGCTCCCTGCTCAGCAGGGAGTCCTGCTTCTCCCGCTACCATTCCCTCTGCTTGTGTTCCCTCTCTCGCTGTGTTTCTCGCTGTCAAATAAATAAAATCTTTAAAAAAAAAAAAAAAATTTAAAATAAGTAAATAAATAAATCTTTTTAAAAAGGCATTATGGGTAACTATTTTGATGCACAAATTGTCCCCCATTTAGCCAGAGGGATCCTGTGCAAGTTGATAGGTGACATGACCCATCATTTTTTAAAGCACTGCTGTATGTTCTGTCGCGTTTCAGTCATTTTGTGCTAACCTGCCCCAGCCCTGGGATTAGCTACTTCTCGAAGGAGCCCTGGTCCCTCTGAGTGGGGAAGATGCTGAAGACCGAGATCCCGCCACTAAGTGTGCTCACTGCTAGTGCAGGGTCTTTGCTACCTTCGGAATACAGAGCTAAAAAGTGCACCGTGTATGTACCCGGGCGTGTAGTCGCGGACACACACACACACACACACACACATCACTGCACGCGTGCCCAGACAGTATGAACACATACATCCTTAGATCTTAGGAACCACAAGTCTACACCAATACCTCCAGTCCCGACCTTTCCCATGGGGCTCTTCTTGCCTTTCCCGCGCCTATTTGGACCCTTTCTTCTGCAGTAAGAACCCTGGATCCCAAAACATCAATATCTTTGCTCAATACCATCACGTACATAAAATAATCTCCAAGTTGCTCTACCCATACAAGCCTACAAGCGGGAGCTCAAGATCTCTTTGCCGTCCACACCCACCCCCTCCAAGACTGCAGGTGTGCCGTCAGCACCGAGTTCATGACTGGCCTCCCTCTCCCCACCCCCTCACAGGTGGCTACAGTACTCCGAGGGAATACCACTGGGTTTATTTCCACTTTCTTTCAGTCTTAGGGGTTTTCACCCTCTTTCATCCATCAAGTTTATGCTTTGAATTCTGTACTACGTTAGCAAACTTCTAAAAGTCAAAACTACATTACGACAAACTCAAAGAACTGTCTCCCTCCTGAACTCCTACCCACCCACCCACCCAACCAGCCCTGGGAGCGACCGACTTCATCGTTTTCTGGTCGTCCTTCCTTCCAGTGCCCCTTCTATACAGATACGTGCTTTGTTATGTCCCTTGTTTCTCACACAAAAGGTGGCCTATTATAACCGCTCTTGTACTTTTTACTTTTCCACTTATCAACATCTCCGGGAAAAACACCTCATTCCAAGTCATAATGACCTTTCTCCCTATTTTTGACAGCTGCATTGTACTCCACAATAAGAATATACTAGGTTTATTCAACCAGTTTGTGAGGTTTGGAGAGCTAGGAAGTTTCCGATATTTTGCAATTATAAGTAGTGCTGCAAAGAACTACCTTGCACACACGCATACCCCGACTTCTGGAAATGTGTGTTCAGAGTACATTTCTACATGGGCACTGCTGGATCCAAATAGAACTACATATATATATTTTACCAATTTCTCTCCCAAAGAGGTTTAACTCTTTTGCATTCCCGCCAACAGCATATTGCTCTACTTATGAAAAAGGCTGAACATGATGTTCAAGAGCTATTTTTGTATCTTCTTATGAACTGGCTGTTCCTATTTTTTGCCCATTTTCCTGTACTAGGAGTTGGCAAACTTTTCTTAAAGGGCTGGATAGGAAACACTCTGGGCAGTGAGCACAGTTTCTGGTTGCAACTACCCTACTCTGCAACTCTGGGGCAAAAGCAGCAAAGATGACATTGGAAGGAAGGACACAGCTATGTCCCTGATAAGACATTATATACGAAAGCAGGATGCCGGCCCATCTACCATAATTGGCTGACTGGCATCCACATGATTTTGGGTCAGTTCCTACTTTTAGAAGTCTGTTTTGGGGCACCTGGGGGGCTCAGTCAGTTAAGCGTCTGCCTTTGGCTCAGGTCATGATGCCAGAGTCCTGGGATGGAGCTCAGTTGGTTAAGCATCCAACTCTTGATCTCATCTCAGGTCTTGATCTCGGGGTCGTGAATTCAAGCTCACACAGGGCTCCACACTGAGTGTGGAGCATACTTAAAAAACAAACAAAAAACCTGGCTATAAATGGTCCAAACTCTCCAACGACGTAAGTGAGTGTCTGCTTAAAAAAAAATGCAAGAATGAATAAAATTCTAAGAAACACATTTTAATTGTAAAGACCTAGGTAGGGTAAAAGTAAAAGGATAAAAAGATTCGCTATGTAACTTATATTCCTCAAATAACTGAAGGCAGCCATAATAATACCAGACATAGAAGATTTCAGAATAAGAAATGTCACAAAGGACGATTTTACAATGATAAAGTGGCCAATTCATCAAGACAGAACAATTTGAAATAGGTATCCGCCTAATAACAGAACTTCAAAATACACAAAACAAAAACTGACAGATCTAAACAAACAGAATAGTTTGTTTGAAAGAAGAGAAAAGCAGAAAAATTTATAGCTGGAAATTCAACATCCTTTTCAGCAAGTTGTAGAAAAGGTGCAAAGAAAATCAGTAAGAAGAGAGAAGACTCAAACTAAAGTATCAAGCAAATGGCTTTAACTTTGATTTACAGAAAAACAACCCAACAGCATTACATACCCAAAACAGAACACGCACTGGGTCATTAAAAAGTTTCAATAGATTTAGACGGAGTTGAATGATATAATACAGTAACATTTGGAAAGCTGTTGAAATTAAACAACACACTTCTAAATAAATCAGGGTCAAAATGGAAAGCATGAGGGAAATGAGAAAATATCTAGAATTGAGTATTAAAAAGGAAAAGAATGTATCAAAATATGTGGGATGCTAAAAAAGCTGTTAGAAGGATATTTATAGCTTTAAATACCTTTTGGGCGGGGAGCAGAGAGCCTCTGAAGTTGGCCCCACACCCAGCATGAAATCTGACATAGAGCTCAATTCCACGACCCTCAGATCATGACCTGAGCTGAAATCAAGTCACACCCTTAATCAGCTGAGCCACCCAGGTGCCCCTAAACACTTTCATTAGGAAACAAGAAAGATCTAAATTCAATGATCTAAGATTCCACCTCAAGAAATTAGAAAAGGAAAAGGAAAGTAAACCCAAAATAAGTGGAAAAAAAATAGGAATAAAGACTTTAAAATAAATGCAATAGAAAAAAAAAAAAAACCAAAACCAGTTCTTTGAAAGATAAATAAAATTCAATGAACTTTCTAGCTAGAATAATCAAGATAAAAAGAGAAGATATTAATTATGAATATTAGAAATATAACAGGGGACAGCACAACTGATTCATATATATCAGAGGAAAATAAAGGAATATCATGAACTTATTCCTAAATTGGAAAACACAGATGAAAAGAACAAATTCCTTCAAATATATAAAAATGACTCATGAATAAAAAAATCAATTTTCTCTAATTAGAAAGTAGAAGAGGAAGGAACATTTCTCAATTCATTTTGAAATGAGCATTATCCTGATACCAAGGCCAGACAAAGATATTACAAAGAAAAGAAACCAAAGTACAGACGACTATGTATCTTGAACACAGACACAAAATCCTTAACAAAAAGTATTAGCAAATCAAATCCTTAATACAGAAAAAATTGTGCATGATAATTATGCACAAAAACCAGGTGGGGTTTATCCTGAGAATACAACTTTAGTTTAACATTCAAAAATTAATTAATGAAATGTACATTAACAAACTAGAAAAGAAAAACCGTATGTGACTTTAATAGAGCAAAAAAAATCATTTAACGGGGGTCCTGGGTGGCTCAGTCAGTTAAGTGTCTGACACCTGATTTTGACTCAGCTTATGATCTCAAGGTTGTGAGACTGACCCCCAGCTGGGCTCCATGGTGGGTGTGGAGCCTGCTCAAGCTTCTCTCTCCCTCTCCCTCTGTGCCTCCCCATCCCTTGCTCTCTCTCTCTCCCTCTCCCCCTCCCTCTCTCTCTTAAAGGAAAAAAGGAAAAAAAAATCATTTAACAAAAACCATGATAAAATTTTTCAGGAAATTAGGAAAATAAGAGAACTTCCTAATGAAGAACACCTTTGAAAAGCCCACAGCTAACACCACAATTCAAATGTGACAAAGTGGACGCCTTCCCCCTAGAGTGAGAAACAAGGCAAGTCATCCTCTTTCAACATTTCTCAATGACACAAGTGGGAATCCCACACTGCAATAAAGCCAGAAAATAAATCTTCCTAAAGACAGTTTGGAAAGAAAAGTAAAACCATATTCATAGAGTATATGGCCAAACATATAGAATCTTAAAGAATCTACCAAAAAAGTTACCGAAACTAACAAAAGGCCAACATACAAAAACTAACTGCATTTCTGTGGACCAGTAATAAGCAACCGGAAAAATTTTAAATACTATTTACAATAACATCAAAACTATAACCTATTTTGGAATAATTTTAACAAAAGAGGTGCAATGCCTGCACACTGAAGGCTACGGAACAGCAGTGCAAACGGCTTTATCAGAGGCGGACCCGTGGGCGCCCCGCCGTGTGTACCGACTGAAACTTGTAACCCGCCACGGAGCCCGTTCTCTCCAAAGTGACCTACACGATTGGGGAAATACTGATCAAACCCAGCAGGAATTCCGGTAGAAACAAACTGATTTAAAAATACGTATTAAAATGCAAAGGAGCTGGGACAGCCAAAGCAAACTGTAAAATGAAAAGCAGAGTTTGTGGGCGCCTGGATGACTCAGTCTGTGAAGCATCTGCCTTCGGCTCAGGTCATGAACCCAGGGTCCTGGGATCGAGTCCCCGGTTGGGCTCCCTGCTCAGCCAGAAGCCTGCTTCTCCCTCTCCATCTGCCTCCCCACACCCAGCTCGTGCTTGCTCTCTCTTGCTCCTTCTACCTCAAATTAATAAATAAAATCTTAAAAAAAAAAAAAAAAAGCAAAGCAGAGTTTGAAGACAAACTGCACAATTTCAAGATTTGCTCTAAAACCACAGTGAACATGCCAGTGTGGTCTCGGGGTAAGAACGAACAAGCAGCCACTGGCCAGCACAGACACCCAGGAACAGAGCCTTCTCATAAATGTTCTACCGACTTTTGTTGAAGATGCCAGAGAAATTCGGTGGGGAGAGAAGGGGCTTATAACAAATGATGCTGGAACGGCTGGACAACCACATGCAAAAAAGCAAACTCTGACCCATATGTGGTACTTACACGAAAATTAACTCAACATGGATCATAAACCTACCTCTAACACCTAAAACATGAAGTTCTAGGAGAAAACACAGAAAACCTTCATGACTCTGGGTTAGGAAAATATATCTTAGATACAACACAAAGTAGGATCCATAAAAGAAAACATGAATAAGGTGGACTTTCATTCTGGGGCGCCTGGGGGGCTCAGTGGGTTAAAGCCTCTGCCTTCGGCTCAGGTCATGATCTCAGGGTCCTGGGATCAAGCCCCGCATCGGGCTCTCTGCTCAGTGGGGAGCCTGCTTCCCCTTCTCTCTCTGCCTGCCTCTCTGCCTACTTGTGATCTCTCTCTCTCTGTCAAATAAATAAATAAATAAAAAGATTTTTAAAAACTTAGTGACTTCTGCTCTTTGAAAGTCACTGTTAAGAGAATGAAAAAAACACAAGCCACAGACTGGGAGAAAGTCCAAATTACGTATCTAATAAAGAACCTGAATCCAGAATATATAAAGAACTCTCAAAACTTAATAAGAAAACATCACATTAAAGAAATAGGCAAGAGCTCTGGGCAGACTTGTAAGAAGACGCACAGACGGCAGACGAGCACGCAGGACGCTCCACCTGCCGGTCTCAGGGAGGTGCTAACTCCCACCACACCAGGACCTGCACCCGGCAGGACGGCTGCCGCGAACGCCGACAAGAGCGACGCCACGCAAGGGTGAGGGGGAACGAGAGTGTCACCGGCCTGGGATGTGCCATGGTACACCGGCTTTGGAAACAGGGTGGTGGTTTCTTAGGGAGTTAAGCATAAATGTCCCATGTGATCAGCCGTTCTATTCCTAGCCGTTGGCCTCAGAGAAGCGAAAGTGAACCTCTACACAAAACCGCTGCACGACTATCACAGCCCCTTTACTTGTAACAGCCGAAACCTGGAGGCAACCCAAATGCCCACGGGAAAGGCACAGCTATAGAAGGAACTGCTACTTCCCAGTAAAAGGAGCAAACTATTGATACATCCAAGAACCTGAGTGGGTCTCAAAGTACTTATGCAGAGTGGCAGAGCCAGTCTGAGTCAATACTGCATGATTCTATCTGTATAAAATTCCAGAAAATGCTAACTAACTTACAGTGTCGGGAAGTAAATCAGGGGTTGCCTGAAGGCTGAAGGAAGCCAAAAAGGGCAGAAGGAAGGTATTACAAAGGGACACAAGGAAACCTTGAGGAATGCTGGATGTGTGCACTACCTTTTTTTTCAAAGGACTTATTTATTTGGGGGGATGAGAGAGAGAGAGAGAGAGCGTGCAGGCAAGGCGTGGGGGGGGGGGGGACAGCAGGAGAGGGAGAGAGAGAATCCCCAACAGGCTCCGCCCTGAGTGCGGGCCCCACGCAGGACTCAATTTCACCACCCTGACATCATGACCTGAGCTGAAATCGAGAGTCAGACACCTAACCAACTGAGCCACCCGGGTGCCCCAAGATTCTATTTATTTATTTATTTATTTGGGGGCGGTGCAGGGAAGGGGCAGAGGCAGAAGACGAATGTGTTCACTCTTGATCACAGAGATGGTTTTCACAGGTGTACACGTCTTCAAACTTGTAAAATTGTACACTTTAAATATGTGCAGCCGATTACAAGTCAGTTATACCTCAACTAAGCTCTTATTTTTTTAAATAAGAATACAGTATATGTTAATTAATTGGATTTAAGCTTTAAACATTAAGAAATAAGCCACCAAAAAAAATTAAAATAGATACAATCAAATTTTTATAATCTATCTAACCAGTGGAAAGCCTGCCGCATGCTGACTCAGTGTTTCCTGTTGGATCTGGACAGGAGCTAAAAGACCTTGACAGAATTTGATCTACTGCTTGAGAATATCAAAATACACGTTAAAACCTTCAGTCGAGGGTCCTCCGGAATTTCTTGCAATTCTAATCTGGTATAGTGGAAAGAAAACTTCACGTGACTTTGATAAAAGACACTGGAAACTGTTCCAAAGGCAATGGTATAAATGAGGAGACTGTGAGGCCCCCGCTGGCCTTAGGCCTGCAGGTCAGAAAGTGGCTTGCCGCTGAGCCCCGTTCTCAGCTGCGGGCACAGCGCGCGTGGGGACCGGTGCATTCCCGCCAGGCGCCCTCACACTGAGGCCACACAGAGCCGGCCACACAGAGGCCGCCCGCGGCTTCTCATTTTCCTACTGTTTTGTAGATCCAAACCCCTTTGGCCTCCAGGCTCCGTGTGGAGGCTTCCTCCTCCCTGCTCTCCCCGCTCCCCACGCGACGACCCCGGGAGAGACTTTGTCGACTGCCCCTCCCCGCGGTGCTCTCTGGGGTCCCGGCCCCGCACACACTGGCCTCCGTTCACATGCACTGAAGAACTACAGCTCACGGCCGGCTCGGGTTTGCTAAAGCCGGTGCACCAAAGCCCTGTTCCAGACCCGAAGGGAAGGACTGTGCCCTGCTGTTCCAGAAGGACAAAGAGAGGCATGCTCACCACCGGCCGTTTCCAGGGCGCTCCCGCCGCAGTCCCGAGTGACACGGCGCACAGAAGCCAGCTGTGGACGCTCTGCGAGGCCCGTGGTGACATCAGGAGGGGCGGAGTGCACATCTGCTTTGGAAAAACAAACCCCAGATGAAAGTGGCTGTTGAGTCAAAAGGGGATGAAGCTCTCTTGAGATCCCATTCAACCAAAGCCTCACTGGCTGGGCTCTAAGCAAGGCATATGATACTCTGATTCATCCGGTCTTTCTGGCCGACCGAGATGCATGGGGACCCTGGGAACACCTATGAGCGCGTGGGCTGTTTGGTTCTCAAAGGGACCTTGGCCAGAACCTCCGGCGATGATGCCTTGACAGGACGAGTGAACTCCAGTTAGTTAGACATCTCAGTGAGGGGCGTCTGGGGGCTCAGTCAGTGAAGCCTCTGCTTTCGGCTCAGGTCAGGATCCCAGGGTCCTGGGATGGAGCCCCGCATCGGGCTCTCTGCTCAGCGGGGAGCCTGCTTCCTCCTCTTCCTCTGTACTCATGTTCTCTATCTCTCTCTCAAGTAAATAAAATCTTTAAAAAAATTTTTTTTCAATGAAGCAGAGATACATTTTAAATCAGTAGTCATTGGACCATTTTCATTGATTATGAAAAAACAGCCAGGCTTCTATAGACTATCCCCCACTCCCCAAAACAGTATGTTGGATGTCACAATGATACATGACCTTTGCGGGCTTCCAAGAGTAAGCCTACAAAGATAAAACGATCCCCCCTGACAGATCAACATGTCTCACTACTGGGGGACCTCAGGCAAGCACCAGGAGCACCAGGTATCAACGTCAGGGTCAAAGACAAAGGGCCTTAGAAGTCACTCCTTCCATTGTCCGGATGCACATTTTGGGTTTAACCTGCACCATACAGCACATTATCTGTCTGGAGTGCCGGCTGACTGGAAACTGCTGAGGGTGAGCGTGAGTGTGAGTGTGAGCATTAGCGCAGCGTGAGTGTAAGTGCAGTGTGAGCGTGAGTGAGCGTAGTGTGAGCACAGAGTGAGCGTGAGTGCAGTGTGTGAGTGTGAGCACAGTGTGAGCGTGAGCGCAGTGTGTGAGTGTGAGCGTGAGTGTAAGTGTGTGAGTGCAGCGTAAGTGTGAGCGCAGCGTGAGCACGAGCACAGTGTGAGCGTGAGCACAACGTGAGTGTGAGTGTAAGTGTGTGAGCGCAGCATGAGTGTGAGCGCAGCACGAGTGTGAGCGCAGTGTAAGTGCAGTGTGAGCGTGAGCGTGAGCGTCTGCACGAGGGCGGGCAGGACAGACCCAACGTCCCTTTGGTCCTCTGACGCTCCTGCCCCCACAGGGGTACCTCCGCTGCTTCTGATTTTAAAATTCCGATCGTTTACCTATTAGTTCATCACCTGGGCAAAATGTAAACTTAAATTTTTTTAAATATATAGAAAATATGTAGAAAGATGAAATTATAGGAAGCAAAACCCAAACTCACTATTTACATATCAGAAAAAAAAATTTGGAAAAATCTGGCTTAATGACAGTTTTCACAACC
>CM053603.1:183470105-183507829 GCA_028646535.1 Procyon lotor
GGCAATCTTACCTACAAAGTAGTTTTAAAATCACTATATAAAAATAAACAATATTCAAACTAAGAATGAATGGCTATAACTGAAAATACTACTTTCAAATATAGGTATTCACATCTGTGTCCCAATGTGTTATGGATTTGGTTTCTTTAACCCAAAACTGAAAATGATGGATTTTTAAAACTTACTTTGACGTAATGTATTCTACCTCAATTTTTTTTGACCTAATATACTCTTCTTCTTCTTTCTATATCTCTTTCCTTGGTCCAAACTGAAGGATTCTCCCATGCTGAAAACTAAAAGATGGTTTTTACGACAAGGAGCGGGAAGGTAAGTATTTTCAGATTCAGAACTCCAGTCACCTGCACCCAGCGAACATTCAGCATGGGAAGGAAGATGACTAGAATTTACGAGAACTGATCACAATGCACAGGAGAGGCCCCGCGAGTGCGACGGGAGAGAAGAGGGTGCGGCCGCACCTGCCAGAGCCGGGGGCCCCTCGGGTCCAGGGTCTCCCTCGCCGGCCTCCACGCCCCCCGCCCCCGGAGAACTCGCACCCGCGGCCGCGGGACAGTGCGGGGCCGTCGGGCCGCCCGCTCGGAGCTGTGGCCAGCGGCTCTCACACAAGTGCGCCTCCACCTCTGACCCCCGGGAGGCAGGGTTCCCAACAGCTCAGCAAGGGCTGACGCAGCGCGACCTTCTAGACCATCTCGCCGACCACAGAGCACCAGGAGGCAGAAGTGAGGGAACAGAGTGCTCAGAAATGACCGGTTCTCTCCCCTCGGAGGTGCCTGTGCGTTTCCAAGAAGCCAAATCTCCGTGACAAACAGAATGAAACACACGTCCGCATGAAGGCTGCGTCTCAAGCTCTCCCCGGGCCGCAGCCGGGGTGAGCACAGCCATCTGCGGGACACCCAGGGCCACCGCCAACAGCCTGCGTGGGCTGCCGCCCCAGGGTCTCTGGCCCCGGCCGCGTCTCCGTGCAGAAATGGGCAGGTCTCCCGACTGACCCAACAGAGACGAGGTGATGAGCATCAGTGTCCTGTCCGTGACGAAGCTGAGACTCACCCGGCGACTCCCCCGCACAAACGACCAAGCCTTCACACGAAAGCACTTGGGGGCGTCCAGGCCGCCGGCACCTCACCGACAACCCCACCGGTGCCGGGGTGCAGCTGGTGCACCAGGTCCGCTTAGCCAAACTAGCCGCAAAGAAACAGTCAGCCTGGGCCGGCGGGGGACCTCCGGCAGAGACAGACACCGGACTGCCCTTCCCTCCACGTCTAGAAGCCCGAGGGGGCTCCGGGGGGTCCGCGGCTGATGGCCGCCCGAGAATCACAGCATCACCCAGCTGGACGTGACCGCACCGGCTCCCGGACGGCGAACTGAGCCACTGCTGTCCTGCAGCAGGTGAGGTCCCAGCTGGTGGAAGGTTTGCGATTTTTCCCCCTCTAAGAATAATTTAAAGAAGCGGATGATTCAGAAAAGATCTCATTCTTTATGACTTAGCTTTGCCTGACACCTCTTTTCCCGCTGAGGGGCTGTCTCGCGGGGGATGGGGAGGAAGAGCGGCCAGACCCCGACCACGGCCCCAGCGCCCGGCTCCGCGGACGGCCCCACAGCGGTGCACACGCGGCAGAGGGTGGAGGCCGAGCCGACGCAGAGGCTGCGGGCTCAGGCGGGCCCTCGGGAACCCCAGAGGCTGCGTCCGGGGGACCGTCCACCCCTCCAGAGCAGGAGGGGCGAGGACATCAAGAAACCCACCACCTCTGGGGCCCAGGGGGAGGCCAGCACACCCCACTGTCCGGAACGGCCAGACCACAGAAGCATCAAGAACGACTTTTGTTACCAAAAAGGCATTTCCAGATGAAAAAGAGAGGGTGGGCCTTGATGGGCGCAGAGGCCGCCCTGTCCTGGAGGGGCCGGGGTAGCGGGTCACTGACCTATGCGGGCGTGGGCCGCGGGGCCTGCGAGCGCAGCGGCGGGTCTCCCTCCCGGGTGAGATGAGGTGGAGGAAGCGGAGGATGACGTGGACGAGCCCTGAACGACCCGGCCGAGCCAGGGCTCGGTGTTGGAAGGGCTCTGGAGCGGAGTGGAGGTGAGTCGCGCGGGTCGCCGGAAAGAGCCCTCATCTTCCGAGGCGGATGACGTGTCTGTGGTTAGATGACACAACGTAGGGATGAGTCTCTGGGGAGGAGGGCGGAGTCCCCGCACGGCCCCTGGGCTCCCAGGCCCGCCCACGGCAAGCTGCCTCCACCGGCGGCGCCGCTGCGCACCGGCCCGGCTGAGGGGTCGTCTCGGGCCGCCCGCGGTCTAGAAGGGCCTGCGCGTGCCCAACTGTAAGAGCCAGGGAGCCCTGCCTCCCCCAGGGGACGGTCTGGGGGCACCACACGCTGGGAGCGGAGACGACCCCGAGCCCTCAACGGCTTCGGCACATTCCTGGGTGGAGTCCCAAACACCACACAAGACCCAGCGTGTTGAGGGCGCAGCAGAGTGAACGCCCCACACAACCTGCACACACGGCTCAGCTGGCCTCCCGAGGCAGCGCAGGGTCACACGGCTCAGCCCCGAGCCCTCCAGAGGTGCCCCCCCGCCGGCCTGCGTCCTCCTAGGGGAGCTGGCAGGGAGCTCAGAGAATTCCTTCCTGAAGACAACTGCTCCCCAATTAACTGTTTGTTAAGGTTCTATAAGGTCACCACGACTGTGCTTTTTATTATCATTGAAAAGTTTTTTGGGGGAGAGGCCTAGGTGGCTCAGTGGGTTAAAGCGTTCAGCTCAGATCATGATCTCAGGGTCCTGGGATCGAGCCCCGCATCGGGCTCTCTGCTCAGCGGGGAGCCTGCTTCCCCCTCGCTCTCTGCCCACCTCTCTGCCTGCCTGTGATCGCTCTCTGTCAAACAAATGATATCTTTAAAAAAAAAGTTTTTTTAAAAAAAGTAGGTAGTATCTAAAGTTATAGTTAACAGAAACAGTAATTTGACAGCCATATTCAGAAGATTTTTTTTCAACAATAGAAACTTTTTTTTCTTTAGAAAGGAAGTGTTATGAAAACCACCAAATTGTCCTATAAATCTGGGGTGTCTGGCTTTCCCTACATCATCAAACTGAAAACTCACGTTGCCACTTCGTGACGTCAAAAAAAAGACCGGGAGCGCAGAGCACCGCACCGGGTGTGGGGCGCACACAGAGCTTACAACACCTTTGCTGAAGAGAAGCTCCATGTACAAGTTCTCATTTCTAAAGGTAATGACAACAAAGCAATAATAAATCTGTAAAACCCTCTAAATAGCCTTATACTCTCTCGTTTAAGGCCTGGTAACAATATAGTAAATAGTCATTAATAAGATGAGAATAATTTTTTTTTTAAGATTTTATTTATTTGACAGAGAGAGATCACAAGCAGAGAGAGGGGCGGGCAGAGAGAGAGGGGGAAGTAGGCTCCCCGCTGAGCAGAGAGCCCGATGCGGGGCTCGATCCCAGGACCCTGAGATCATGACCTGAGCCGAAGGCAGAGGCTTTAACCCACTGAGCCACCCAGGCGCCCCGAGATGAGAATAATTTTAAAATTCCTAAATCAGAGAACTTTAGTATCCCAGGAAGCATTGATTTTAGGTTCCTCTCCTGACTAAAACGCATAAATAGCATTTTAGTGACAGAATTAAACTCTTTTACTAAAGTCCTACAGAAAGTAAGCACTTGCTTGGGTAAGAGCCACATTGAGTCCACCACAGATTGTCAGGAAGGAATACGGCACATACACAAACATTTCTAGTCTCTGATTTGTCCGAATCCTCTCTACAGGGCAGAGGGGAAAGGAGGCTCTGAGGTCAGGGCCACGGAGCGCCCGCGAGGGCTGACCCCACTGTCCCGCGCAGCCCGTCCGTACCTGGAGGCGTGTAGGTCTCCACCGACGAATGCGCAAGGGCAGAGCGTCTCCTGGAGGGCATGGGCATCTTGCGCTCCTTGTATTTGGCCAGAGCTGCCTGCACCGCCTCCGTGTGAACATCTGCGTAAAGACAGCGGCAGTAAGGGCCCCTCCTGCAGACCGAGCAGCAAGTAACAAAGTTGCTTCCTATTCTTATTTGTTTGCCCTGGATGAGAGGAAGACAGAGTGTGGCCCAGGGTACAGGAGGCCGCGCGATGCGATGAGCCCTGGGTTTAATGCAACCGATGAATCACTGACCCCCACCCCTGAGACTAACAATACACTGCGTGGTAACTGATATTAAATTTAAAAGACTACGCATGGCCTATGACATTGGCCCTAGACTTCTTTAAATGCTCCTTTGTTTGTAGATTTGGACCCACATAAATATTTTCAGTTACAAATCAAAACTATATTATAAAAACGGAATCCCCCAAATTAAAACTAAAATGAAACACATGACCCTAGATCTGTCTCCAGTTGTTGGCCTTAACTATTCTAGACGACTTTCAAGCACAGTCGGATTGTGCAGCCTGTCCCTCGGGAGACGGCTTCGGAAATACCAACCGGGGGCTCCCGGGCGGCTCAGTCGCTTAAGCATCTGACCCTCAATCTCAGCTCGGGTCTCAGTCTCAGGACCCTGAGTCCAAGCCCTGTGTTGGGCTCCACTACTTAAGGAAAGAAAGAAAGAAAAGAAATACAAACTCTTCTCTGCGATCACACAGCAATGCTACCACCCTGGGGACCAAGACACTCGCGAGGAAGAAGATCCAAACACAGAAAGGTCAGCCTCTCTTCCTGGGTCTGGACGGGAAGCGTCGGCACGAACACACGCGATATTTTCTCTTTTAACGAGTATGTGGCACCTCTGTCCACTAAAAACGTCTACGAGAAGTGCCGGTCCGGGACGCCTGGGGGGCTCTGTCTTCGGCTCAGGTCGTGGTCCCAGGGCCCTGGGATCGAGTCTCACCTCAGGCTCCCTGCTCAGCGGGGAGCCTGCTTCTGCCTCTGCCTCTGCCCCTCCCCCTGCTTGTGCTCACTCTTGTGCTCTGCTCTCTCTCTCAAATAAGTAAATATAATCTTTAAAAAAGAGTGTCAGCCCAACACGATGAGTAACCCCTGCACCCAGAATGTGGCCTTCAAACACCATGCTCACTGAAGGACGCTGAGAAAGGCAGAGTCTAGGGCAGGCCGAGAAACGCACAGAGGGGCTGAGAGCCCCTTGTCACGACAGCCGACGAGGGTTTGATCGAACAGCTCGGGACGGTGCAGCTGGTTGGGAGATGCTCCCAGAGACCAAGGATGGAACAGTGTGAACACCAAGGACAGATGCTAGAATGGACTGAATACCAAGCACAGGGGCGCCTGGCTGGCTCTGCTGGCGAAGCATCCGATCCTTGACTTCGGTTCAGGTCATGGTCTCGGGCTGTGGGATGGAGCCCCCACATCAGCTCTGCACTCAGTGGGGCATCTGCTTGAGATTCTCTCTCCCTCTCCCTTTGTCCCTTCCCCACCCCACTCTCACTCCCTCTCTCAAATAAATAAGTAAACCTTGAAAAAAACAATAAGGATCTCAAACACACACACACACATACACACACACACACACACACACACACACACACACACAGACAAAAGAACAGAAAGGAAGAGAGGCAGCAAAATTAACCGGTTGCCACTGGAGGATGCCAGAGACCCAACTCATTATTCTAAAAAGGAGCAAATAAGTGGAAAGAACCGAGCACCTGTCCTGGTTCTCCTGCACCACGCAGCAAGCAAGGAGCCTGTCTTTCTAGAAGGACACCAGCCTTTGACTGGAGGAGGGTGGCAGCAGCTTCACCCTTCCGCAACCCTCTGGGCACTGGGTGTGGCCGGCAGCAGACAGGCTGTCGTGGGGCGCAGGCACACAGCACGGTGTCTGTCTCGGGCCCAGCCGAGCACCTAGCCCGACCCCGCGGAGCCCCGGGGTGGAGGCCGATGCCACACGGGAGCCGCCAGACGCACGGCCCAGGCGCTTCTGGAGGGACGGGCAGATAAGTTAGGGAAGACTGAAAACACCGTCAGCCATCTGTGGTATGTAGATCTTATTTGGATCCTGAGTCCAAACAAACCATTCTTAAAAAGGCCTGGGGCACCTGGCTGGCTCAGCGGTAGAGCACGGAACTCTTGATCTTGGGGTATGAGTTTGAGCCCCATGTGGGGCACAGAGCTTACTTAAAATTTTTTTAAAATAAAAGTCCAAGGGGCGCCTGGGTGGCTCAGTCGTTAGGCATCTGCCTTCGGCTCAGGTCATGATCCCAGGGTCCTGGGATCGAGCCCCGCATCGGGCTCCTTGCTCGGCAGGAAGCCTGCTTCTCCCGCTACCATTCCCTCTGCTTGTGTTCCCTCTCTCGCTGTGTTTCTCACTGTCAAATAAATAAAAATCTTTAAAAAAAATAAAAAAATAAAAAATAAATAAAAGTCCAAAATTAAAAACCATATGAACATTTGGACATTTGATATTAGGGAATTATTTTTAATTGTTTTGTGACGATGGTTTTTACCTTTCAGAGACACAAGGACAAACAGACCCCAAGAATATTATGACATCGAAACGAGATAACATGGTCTCTGAGATCTCTTCAGAATCATGTGGGAAGGGAGGGCGTGGGGGGCTGTGGACAAACAATCAGGACTGAGCATGACAACGAGACCAGCGGATTATCACACGAGGAAGTCCGCTTCTATACATGCTTCCATTTTTCTCCAACAGAATGTTTTTTAAACATTTAAAACCCCTTACAGCGAAATGGGCCACAGGGTGCTAATCAGGAAAGATGAAAAATTGGCACACAGATGTATTAAAATAAAATTTACAAACATCAAAGACACCAAGACAATTCCATAAGTCTCCAGAGAGAAAGACTAAGTCACCTTGGACAGATCAAGGAACAGACTCACATGAGTCAGGAGAAACTACTGGGGCACGAAGGCGACAGAGCAGTGAAGAAATATGTGCTGAACCTACAGCTTCATATTCGGCCAAATAATCGTTGCAACAGGGTCTGATAGAAATACTCTCAGGCATAAGAAGGTGCTTGCGAGTGAGAGACAAACCCAGGAGGCCCTGCAACAATGGTAGTGACCGTGAGCACACACCCTAAACCCTATCGCCGTCTTAGAAACAAACACTATCACAAATCCGGGAAAACAGAGAACTAAAAATCGACATAATATCAGCACAACAGGGGTCTAAGCCAACAAATTCAAGAAGCTCAGCAAAGCCCAAGAGACATAAACTACACACACCAAGCACATGTATCGTATGGAAGAGGTTTCTGTGGTTCACGGACCACCCCAACCTGTGCAACGCAGGCTAAAGTGTGTGTGCGAGACTCGTGCTACACGAGTGACCTCAGGAGCCTGGTTGGTGGACATTAGCCGGCCTCCACGTCAGAACCGGCCTTTCTGGTGGGCACACCAGGAGCTGAACCTCACATGCCCACGTCCCCTGCCGCTCCGGGCGGGGCTGGCCCCCCAGGATGCAGTCCCCGAGGGAGGCAGCCACACACAGCCCGGGCTCCCGGACGGTGCAGAAACACGAGAACCGGGAAATGCAGCTCGCTCCAAACTGCACGTAGGTGGACAAACGCTGTGACCACGTCACAGGCCCTAGAAACACGGCCCTTACGGGGACCCCACCCTGGGTGTCTCCCGGGGCTCCCCCGGCTGAGAAGGCTGGGTGTTGTATGCACCCCATCTGGTGGAACTACGTCCCATCCCCCTTTACTGCTGACTATTGCCCTCATCTGAGTGCAGATTTCTCTTTTCTTCTATTTCCACTAGGTTTTTACTTCATATCAATAAAATGTTTTTCCCCTTGAAACTGAAAGTACAGGTGCCGTGATGAGAACAGCACATCATAATCAAATCACTCGGGGTGCCTGGGTGGCTCAGTGGGTTAAGGCTTCGGCTCAGGTCATGATCTCAGGGTCCTGGGATCGAGCCCCACATCGGGCTCTCTGCTCGGCGGGGAGCCTGCTTCCCCCTCTCTCTGCTGCCTCTCTGCCTACTTGTGATCTCTCTCTCTCTGTCAAAAAAATAAATAAATAAAACAAAATAAAAAAACTTTAAAAAATTTTTTAAAAATAATCAAATCACTCAAAACCAGCGATAAAGAGAAATACCTTCAAAGTGCCAAAGGAAAAAAGACACATTCTAGACAAGGGAACAATAAGGAACAAAACTACAAAACTTGGAGGAAGAGCACTGCTGATGCCAACAGTTATTACCAAGCTATAACCCCGACTCGTGGTTTTGCCACAGACACACCGACAGGACAGAGCCCAGAAACGTCGCCGTCACCGGTGCAGGTGACTCTAGCTTGAGGAGCAAAGGCACGCTTCAGAATCGTGTGAGAACACGCTTGTTCTCAACAAGTGGGGGCGGCGGGCCATCTGCGTGCAGAGGCTGAGCTTCGAGTCACACCTTGAACTGATAGTAAACTAAACGGATCACAGACCTCAAGCTAAAATATAAACTATAAAACATCTAGAAGAAAACAGAGGTAACAATCTTTGTGACCTTAGGCGAGGCATGGATTTTGTAGATACAAGAACAAAAGCACTATCCATTAAAAACAAAAACAAAACCCAGCTAAGTCCGACTTCATTAAAATCAGAAACTTCAATGGGCACCTGGGTGGCTCAATGAGTTAAGCGTCTCACTTTCGCTTTCGGCCGGGTCATGGGGTCAGCCCCGTGCTGGGCTCCGTGTTCAGCATGGAGGCTGCTGCTCCCTCTGCTCCCCTCCCCCCCGCTGCTGCTACTCGCTCTTTCTCCCTCCAATAAATAAATAACATCTTTTTTTAAAAAATAAATAAAATAAAATCTAAAACTTCTGCTCTTCAAAGCCAGTTTAAGAGAATGCAAAGATAAGACAAAGCCTCAGAGACAAGACTAGCAACTCACAGTTATGATCATGGTCTTATATTCATAGTTTATTAACATCTGTCAGGTGGAAACAGATTGAGAGCAGAGGACGGGGGATCCCTCAGGGAGGTAAGACAATAAGGAGAGGAAGGGGGCCTTTACTGTGACCCCATTCACAGAGTGCATGTGTGCAAGTATCTGCATGTGCTCGTGCGTGTCAGTGTGCCCGTGTGTGCATCTACATGGGTGTTGGGGTACCAGTGTGAGTGTGCAAGTATCACGTACACCTGTGAGTATCTGTGTGCACGTGCACATATCAGTGTGCACGTGTGCGTGTCCATGTGCACATGCGCGTGTCCGTGTGCACATGTGGGTGTCTGTGTGCACCTGCAGGTGTCCACGTGCACGTGTGTGTGTCCATGTGCACATGTAGGTGTCTGCGTGCACATGCAGGTGTCTGTGTGCACGTGCATGTCTGTGTGCATGTGTGTCCATGTGCACGTGTGCGTGTCTGTGTGCACATGTGGGTGTCTGCGTGCACATGCAGGTGTCTGTGTGCACGTGCATATGTCCGTGTGAGTGTGCATGTGTGTGCACATGTGTGTGTCCGTGTGCACATGCAGGTGTCTGTGTGCACGTGTGTGTCCATGCGTGCACGTGCATATATCCGTGTGCATGTGTGTCCATGTGCACGCGTGTGTCCGTGTGCACATGTGGATGTCTGCGTGCACATGCATATGTCTGTGCATGTCCATGTGTGTGCACATGTGTGTGTCCATGTGCACGTGTGTGTGTCCGTGCGCACCTGCGTGTGTCTGCACATGCTCGTGACGTACTGAGCATGCTTGTCTCAGGATTCAGAGTCAGGTGATTTTACTTTTGTCCTTAACCCTGGTGTATTTGATATCGCATGTATTATTTATATAATCAGAAAAGAAAATATTAGCAGTGTGACAAATGTATGCTAAATAAGAAATTATCTGATCAAAAATTTCACTTCATCACACTCCCATGTTAACATAACATTTAAAATCTTAACATTCCTCTGAGATATTCTTCAAACAAAATGGTCATTTCCTTATCTCTGTTGAAGGTTTTAATCATTAAAAATAAAAGGCTTACCAAAAGAGCTTAAATGGGAAGGAAATGTGTGATCATGAAGAGGGGAAATACTCTTAAACAGGTGAAGCAGAGGCCCCAAAAGCTACTGACATGTAACTTACAGCTGAAAACATGAATCTTTTCTTAATCTTTAAATTTTATTTATGTATTGATTTGACAGAGAGAGATCACAAGTAGGCAGAGAGGCCGGCAGAGAGAAAGAGAGGAAAACATGAATCTTTTCAATGGGCATTCTGATCATTCAAATAAAATATCACAGACTAATTTAAACATTGATAAAAGCAGTGACAGAATGGCAGGAAATCTCCAAAATTAGAAAAAGAAAAAATAGTAACAACACCTACAGTAGTCAGGTTGTTCCGTAACATACAAAAATTACTAATACTCAACCCCAAAGCTGGAGGCAGAAAAATGGACAAAAATGTTTAAAGAAATTATACTAATTGCGGGGGAAGGACAGTTTCTCTAGGGGTTTTTCCTAAGCATCCCCTGGGGAGAGACCACCAACCCTACAGGTTACATGAAGAGATGCCGTGTTTGTGTGAAGGTTAGATTTTCTTTTGAAAAGTTGCCGGATGTGGGAGATTATCATCCCGCGAGGACAGCGGCTGCGGCCCAGGCCATGGGGGAGGCTGACCCCCGTCAGGTCCTACCTGACCGGAAGCGCTCATCCCGGGAGCTGGGGGGCCTCGGCTTCCGCTGCTTGGGCACGGCGGCTGCGGTCTGGGAGGGAGCGGGGATCTTATTCTCTGCTTGGAGGGATGGATCTACTCCTGCAACACAATTTTGTAGGAACATCTTGTGTAAGCAGTTTGCTTTTCCAAGGATGGAAAAACCCATTTACAACAGCACCTATTTACCCCATGTTGTTACACAGCACACACTGCACCAACAGTGGTCATCTGGGCACAAGCATCCTGCAAGGGTCCCCGAAGGCCAGAAGACCCCTCATCTGGAGGCCGGGGACCCACTCCCAGCGCTCTCCCCCGGAGATGCCCGGCCCGCCCTGCCCCGCCGTCCACTGTCTGCAGGGAGGCGAGCAGCGCACGGCATCCCCGAGCCCAGTACACGCGGCCGCCTGCGGCCAACTCTCCTGAGAAGGCCCTTCGAAAGCATGTTTCAGCATCGTAAACATCTCCCGAATCTCAAACGGCCTGTGTCACTTTCCCTGGCACTGTCCATGATGCCGGCCAACTCCCCAAAAAACATCCCACGGAGCAGTCACTGGGGCGGAACCAGCTGCCCTTAGACACAGGCGGAAACGTGGACAGTGGCAGCAAGGGGCGCACGTGACGGTGACAGCCCGAGGGCACGGGGTGCAGAGACCTCAGGTGCTGACGCCCTTGGCCCAGGGCGCCTGCTTCTGCGTCTCCAAACCCAACACCCAGACCACAAGGGCCCGGAGGACGGCATGCTGAGGACAGGGATGGGGCCCAAGCAGGCAGGGTCACGAACAGAATGTGCGGTGTGGTCTGAGCTTGAACTTGCTGACCTCGGAGAACAGCACAGGGCAAGCCTCCCACCGTGCTCCATTGCACTCAAGTGTCACTTTCGTCTCTGGCTCAAGACATCTCATAAAGGCAGCCCAGAGACCATCTACCCCTGCCTCAGACCCACTGCTGGACACAGCGCGGCAGAGGCACCCGGTGGACCCGAGACAACGCACCAGGAGCACACGCGCGGCGGGGCCTGCGGCGGCGGGCTCCATGGACGGGCGAGTGGCCCTCCGAGCCCAGCCACGCTGCCGATGTGTGAGCAGGACATGGGTCATCAGTGGTGCTCAGGCACCGCGCTGTGGGGTGCTCAGGGACAGAGACAGAAGATGGGAACACTCCTCCCGGAAATCAGTGCTGAGTGCTCCCACATCTGAGCGTGCACGTGCACAGACACGGTCCCAGGCGGCACTGTGACCGGCACCGCGTTTCTTGTGACTGGATCAAATGACTCGAAGGTTCGTAACGGAGAATCCATCGACCCTTCTGCATTACAGCCACATGCCTGTGGACACCTGTACAACTGCTTCCCAAACACGGGTGCTTTTATCTTTGGAGATAGATTTGCTTATTCCACACAAATGCACGGGCAATGTGAAATTACCCCATGAGAGAGCAGGTACATTTTTAGTTTTTACAGGTACCGAGAGATACGTCCCTAAAAGGGTTCCAGCAACACGCACGCCCACACAGTGCGTGAGAGGACTATTCCCCACAGCCTTGTCAGCACCGGGTGTTTAGACAGATTTTTAGAATTCTGCCAAGCTGAGCAGAGGAAGACGGTTCCCTGGAATTTGCACTTCCTACTAGTGGGGCTGAACGTCCTCGTCTCCTCTTCTCTGAACTTCCATTCATTTCACCCAGCTAATGAGTTCCCGAGAAAGAGCTGCAGGGACCCCGGTCCGCTGGGGCCCCCAGAGCCGGCCCGGCTGGTGGCCCTCGGCCCTTTGGAAATCTCCTCATCTCTAGGCAACGAATGACACCCGCTTTCTTGTCCTTTCTAACTCCCAGGCCTCCCACCCTGCAGCACCCATCCAAGGTCATTCAAATGTCCTCCTGAAAGTGACAGCATTTTATCATTACAAACGGGACTTCAAGCTTCAATCCTCCTGGGGCTTTTGTTGGCTGATAGCAGAGAGGAAGCACACCCCGCCCAGGCCGCCAGGGGTCCCCCTCAGGGCTCTCCGGCAAGTCGCCAGACTAGACTACCTTCCCTGCCACGGGCGGCCCCTTCCGCCTCAAACGCCAACACCGCCTGCCGTGACCCGAGTGAGCCCAACCAGCTTCGACGCCGGAAGGCCCGGCCGCTCTCACTAGGATTCTCTCTCAGAGATGTACTGGCTCCTCTTGAAGCTTGTCTCCTTCAGATGGGTTATTATTTCCAATCCCAGGTTTGGAAATTTTAAAAACCAGCCAGTGGTGTTTAGACTGGACTACATAATGTCCACATATTAATTTGGAAGTTTCAATTTCCATTTAGGAAATCATTATCTTTCTTCATATTTTAGGGTCTTGGCTATTTCTTTCAAACAAGTTTTATGGGGGCGCCTGGGTGGCTCAGTGTTAGGTTAAGGCCTCTGCCTTCGGCTCAGGTCATGATCTTGGGGTCCTGGGATCGAGCCCCGCATTGGGCTCTCTGCTCAGCGGGGAGCCTGCTTCCCCCTCTCCCTCTGCTGCCTCTCTGGCTGCTTGTGATCTCTCTCTGTCAAATAAGTAAATAAATAAAATCTTTAAAAAAAAAAAAAAACAAGTTTCATGATCGTATTATAGGTTCTGTGACTTTCTTCCTAAGGTATTAATAAGCATTATAAGTTTTTTCATTAAACTATTGCCAGGGAAAACCTATTGATTCTTGCACACTGTCTTCTATCAAACCAAAACTCTTCCTGTAGCTCCAAGTTCTCAAACAACAGAGGACTGTCGTCCGCTCTCCAGCATTCGTCCTGCTCTGCTCCCCCGTCACAGGGCGGTGACAGTGGCCCCCGAGCAGAGTGGTGTCTCCCCCTGTCTGGGTACAGAGGCCCCAGTGTGCGTCGCTCAGTCTGACGACCGCGGGTGACGTCTGTCCCATGGGCTTCACGACACTCCAACAGTTTCCTTCAGTTCCCATTTTACTCCGAGATTGCTTTTGTTTTGCTTTGGATTAATGAACGTCAGTACATTTTCTTTTTACTGTTGATTTACTGTAAACTATATCATCCCGATAGAGGCAGTGTAAACCACGCGTTCCGTTTATAAGTTATTACACGAGAAAAAGGCCAATGGGACAATGGCAGCAGGACGGGAACACTCGGGGGTCCCCGCACCCCCACCTCCCTCTGCAAGCACGTGGAGCGCTGATTTCCAACAAAGCCACCGCCTCATCTCTCTTCACCGGCTACGGAAGGTTCCTGAATGGCGCAGGTGGCCGTGCTACTCTGTGCGGGGGCCGTCTGAGCGCCCGGCGGCCCAGGGGTCTAACGCGCCCGCCGCACACGGAGAGAGGACAGGTGCGAGCGTCCCGGAGGCTGTCCGGAGCACCTGTGCGGCGAGCGGGTGGTCACCGCTGCCCCCTTCAGCTTTGCCAGCTGTCCGAGGCTCACGGCTGGAGGCCCCGCGACAACCCCGTGGGCTGTGGCTTTGGTCCGCATCCCTCCGAGTCCCAGAGGTGAGACCTTTCTTTGCTGCTGACTAGTAGGCTCGCCACGCAGGGGACAGTGACTCAAGGCTCCAGCCTGGTTTCCTGCTGTGCTTTGCCAAAAATCATGTTGGGGGACCTTCTGGCTATTTAAGGTCACACTGATCCCAATTAAATTAAAACTCCAGTGTCCCGGTTACAGCAGCCATGTCCCCGTGCTTGGCAGCCGTCCACGGCCAGGTCAAGAACGCTCCCACTGTCACCAGAGGTGACAAACAGGACAGTGCTGCCTTATACGTTCTGCACACTAGTTCTTCCTCAAGTATTTGTGTTGCGAACATCTTGCCACTGTGTGACCTGCCCTCACTCTACAGTGACTTTGGATAAAATGACATTGTTAATTAACCACCGCCACTGCCTCCTCCCTTGGGGCACAGCTCAGGCCCTTTAGAGACTTGTGATGTCCCGCCCATCGTGCGATGTCTCGCCATGGTGACTGTTTTCCCCCACACGACCCTCTAAGAGGCTGTAGTTTTCGCCTATTGGCCCTTCCATGCCGGATGCTGACAGCTGGGTCCAGTCTATGAGGACAGGGGGCCGGGGCAGCCCCGTGCCCTGCAGCTCGGTCCCCCACAGGCCACGTCTGCACGCGTGAGTGGGTCTGTCTGGGCTCCTGGCCCCGCTCTGCCGCCTGCCCTCGTGCCAGAGCCGGCCGCCTAACGACAACGGGTGACCATAACCCTTCCTATCCTGCCAGGGCAAGTCCCCCCACCCTGTTCTTCCTTTTTGAGCACATTTTGAATCCCTTGGCCTGTTAAACTTATATGCAAATTTTAGAATTAGCTTCTTAAATTCCACCAAAAAAACCCTGTTGAAATGACAAGAGTGTTAGCTCTACAGATCAATTTAAGGCAGACACCGCTCCAGCATTTGTTCTGAACCCACGTGAGGGCACGTTCCTTACTATAATCACAATAAGAATCATATTCTATAATCATAAAAATATAATAAAACCTATTTGGAAATGAGAGCTACACCAAACCCGAGCTGTAAATTATAACCTGCAGACCACATTATTTACTACTAGACACGTGGCCCAGTCCTCCTTAACAAAACATGAAACATATCGACATGAAACTCTAAAATCCATACTTAGGTCACGTTCGGTCAGAAAACAGGCACGTGCGCTGACTTTACCTTGAATCAGTGGGATGTAGCGAGCAAGCAGCTTGGCCCGTTTCTTCTCGTAGCCTTTCTGAGTGATGTCACCTAAAACGACAGTGGCAAAAGATGATTATATTTCCTCCAGAGTTCCAAAGTTTCGGAATGAAAAGATAATCCGTAACAGGGAAACTGGAAACACTAATGTGCCCACACAACAGGGCACCCGAAACTACGGGTACATTCCGCCTGGACGGAGCTGCCGTGACTGTTACTGACGAAAGCAGCGGCTCAAAGGGCTGCGCGCTGAGTCACTCCACTGGTAGGACGCCCTGGACGAGACAGAACCGTAGGGACAGAGCAGACGATGGCCGCCGGGAGAGGGGTGGGGGGAGGGCTGGCACAACAGGGGGAGGGGACCCCCGGCCGCACGGAGCCGGTCTGTGCGGGCGGCAGCGGCTCACAAGGGCACGTGTTCATCAGAACCCAGGGGAGCTGCGCGCCGGGTGTAAATAGCACTTTCATTTTTGAAAACTGTGATCATCATCCCCTGAGAGCCTGTCAGAAATGAAGATTCTGAAAAAAGATTCAATAAAAATTTTAAAGATAAAAATTTTTGAAGTTAAAAACCAAGAAAGAGAAGGAGACTCGGAGCCCCCCAGGGCCAAGCTGGGCTGCGCCTTCCAGACGCCCCACGGCGAGTCCCGCGCAGGCCCCCGCGGGCACGTGCCCTAGAGCCGAAGCACCCAGTCCTGGGCGAGGACTCGGGAACAGGGCCCGCCGTCCTGACACACGATCCCGCAGAAGAACAGCCTGAAGATGAATCCGAGCAGCCAGGAACCAGACAGGAGCGTGTCCTCACGGGAACACCTCTCGAGCTATGAGCACAGCCTGTTTCCTGGAGAGACCTTGGCCCGCTCAATGGGGATCTGTCATGTCTCAGGGACCTTCTTTAGACCAGAAGTATGTATGACAATTTCCACTAGGAACTTGTTTGGGCAAACTGTCGTCAATACAAGGCTTTTATTGTTTGGAAGCCCTCCCCCCACCCCGGCCCCTGCCCCCACAAAGGCCGGGCCACCGTCCCCAGGGGCCTCCGCAGGCAAGGCCTGTACGTGATCGCGTGACTGCTGGATCTGTCGTGTCAAAATGTCTCCCAGCTGGAAGCGTCCAGGAGACACTGACAGGCCACCCGCAAACGAGGAGTCTGAGGTCAGGGGGCACCAGGTCCTGCCCTCCCGGCGGGCAGGCGGGGGCTCTGCTCCAGGCCAGACGAACACGAGTCCCGGTGGGGCTGCACTGCTCGTGGCCAAAGCAGTGACCACAGCTCCTCTAGCCGCTCCTGTGGCTCTCAGCGACTTACCCCTCCGCCCCCACGTGATTCCCCACCCCCCCAAACTCGTCCTTCAGTCTGAATTTGTTCTGCAGACTGTACACTGCTTTGTGTCCGTGGATTTGTGCTGGGCCTGAATGAGATGACCCTGCAAACCTCTCTTTTTTTCTGCTACGCACGCCGTTTCTAACATCTGCCGGCCCAGGAGGCAGCGAGCACGCTAACCTGCTGCTACCGGCCCGGGCCGCCCGGCTGCGCGGTCCTTGCCCGGCCACTCACTGCGCACTCAGAGACTTGTGAGCGGGGCCGCCGTAGGGCTGTGGAATTCAGCTTCTAAGTGTTTAATTTGTGAGCACATGAATTTCTTAAAGCAATGTCTACTAAAAAATTACGCTTCTGAAATATACGAGAATATGTAATTAAGACAAATTGAAATGAAAACTAAATATTGTTACACAACACGAAAACTGATAAACCCCTATTTCAAAGCAGAGCATTGATTTTCCAGGATATTTAAAAATTAAGTATTCATTTCCCAGAAATGCTCCTTCTTCGGTTCCCATTTCAAATGAGCATTTCCACGCAAAGGCGCATTCGGAAATGAGACGCTAACCCGCTGCCTCCGATATTGCCAAGGCGGCCTTGTGTCTTCTCACTAAACAGGCTGAACGTGTGCAGGAGACACGTTTTCGTGCACGACCAGTTCCCACATTCCTCATATGCAACTCAGACACCGACCCAGCACGCCGCTGAACGTAAACTTCTCCCCACGCAGAGAGCCAGGCGGAATTCCAGAAGAGAACGCAGACACAAAACGAATAAGCTAATAGAAAAGGGACTCAAATCCAGAATTTCTGAACCCAAGTTCGGTAAACAGTCAAGAGGCAAACGGCAGAGCCCAACTCCCCAACTGGCTGCACAAAACCGGAGTCGGCCCGACCTGACCGCTGCAGGGAGTCTCGGTCACGGGAAAGCTGGTCCCTGGCTGAGCACCCAGGGGCCTGGAGGGCTCTCGGAAGAAGCCAGGGCCCCTCCTTCTCTGGTGGCCTGGGGGCTGCAGGCCGTCCTGATCGGCCCTCCGGGTAGGGCGACGGTACGCGGCTCAGGCTGGTGTCCACTGCTGCAAAACAAAGTCACTCAGGGTCACAGACCCAAAATGGTTACAGATGCAAAACCGCAAACAGCATTTCCAAGTCTCACCCTGGACACGACGGCTCCTAAAAGCCTCTTCTCAAAAGCATTCAGGAACTCCTTAAGGTCACGGCAACAAGGTTGGGGAGAGCACATTACATATCACAGCAAGTACCAGGAGACAACATGATAGTTCATTAAAAAAAAGAAAAAACAGGAAGAAAACACGCTGCCATACCTCCGGCCTACAGGACCCCGCTGGGATGCCCTGCCAACCCCGACAGTAACAACGTTTGTTACTTCTGTTGTTACTCCTCAACAAATACCCTGGTATTCGGGAGGTAGGGGTATCACTTACATAGATTCGTGATATACTACCGGGTAAAAGCAGGAAGCTGAAAACTATATGCACAAAGAATGATTTAATTCTGGCAACAACAAAAAAATACAACTCTGCATGCGTGTAAGTACACACACTTCTGTGTGTGCAAGAAATGTCTGGAATTATCAATAGTGATGATCAACAGTGATTTGTTTATTTAGCTTGAGGTGGGTGTGAGAAACATTTTTTGCTTCATACACTTCTGAATTCTTCACATTTTTAGCACAAAAAGTATATTTAAAAATATATGGAAAATAGTTTGATAATGTACTCTGGTTATATAAGATGTTATTGCAGGAAACTGAATGGATTCTATGTACTATTTCTGCAACTTATGAGACAAAAATTATTTCAAAATAAAAAGTTAAAAATACATGGGAGAGACTATATAAAATTGGTGTTATTTCTTTTTTAAGTGATAAAATCTGTCAGTGAAACCATCTGGGTGTGCAGATCTGTTTTCCAGAATGCTGGGATTTTTTTTTTTCCCTTCTATCTTTTGTTTTATTTTACTTAATTAAAGCTTTATGTGTGTGTGTGTGTGTGTGTGTGTGTGTGTGTGTGTGATTTTCTTTCTCTAGCTTGTTGCTGTGATGGAGTTTCCATTAACTGATTTTCAAGTGTTGAACCAGCCTTACAGACCGGGGATACATCCTGCGTAGAGATAGTATGTAATTTCAATACATTGTTGGATTCAATTTGCTAATATTTTGAGAACTTTCACATCTATATTCATGAGAGATGTTGGTCTGTGGTTTTGCCTCCTTGTAATGTCTTTGTCTGGTTTTGGTATCAGGGCAACAGGGCCCGAGAGAATGAGGCAAGCCCTCTGCTTCTGTTCTATGAAAGGGATTGTAGAGCACTGGTATTATCTCTTCCTTGCGTGTTTGGTAGAATTCTCCCAATGAACCCATCTGAGCCTAGTGCTTTCTATTTTGAAAGATAATTAATTATTGATTGGATCTTGGTTCCCAGGGATGGTAGCACTGCTGTGTGATTGCCGAAAAGAGTTTGTATTTCTTTTCTTTCTCGGGATCGAGCCTCACGTGGTTCCGCATGCACAGCGGGGAGCCTGCTTCTCCCCTCTCCCTCTGCCCCTCCTCCTGCTCGTGCTCACTTTCTCTGTCTGCCTCGTAAGTCCGTAAACCAGAAGCACTACTGAGGTGAGGGTTAAGAGACCTGAAGGTGAAGCGACCCAGCATGTCCGTGGGTCCCTGTACTCTAACGTCAGCTCCCTCTCATCGGGTCCTCAGAGTGTGAGCAGTTATAACCAAAACTCTTGCAGGTTTCATGTGTGTGTAGGAATAGACAAGCTGGTGCTAAAATGTACATGGAAAAACACCAAGGGCCAAGATTAGCAAATGAAACTCGAGAAATAAAAAGGGAGAGACGTGAGCAGACAGGGACGTGCTCCGCAAAGCCGCAGGACATGGCGCAGTCGGACGCGCAGACAGACAGGAGAGCGGCCGAGCGGGAGGGGGGCACGGCCTGTTGCACAGATGTGCCGCGTCCACTGAGCAGCCACACAAAACAGCAGGGAAATGACCCCTTCCTCACAAAACTCAACCCCAGGCGGATTATGCATCTCAGTGTGAAAGACAGATCAATAAAGCTCTTAAGAAATACTATAGAAGAATGTCTTCGTGGCCACGCGGTAGGAAAGAACTCTCATATAGAAGATTATTAACCAGGAAGGAAAAACCCACATATCGCAGACCTCCAATGTAATTCACAAAGAGGTCATACGGAACGAAAAGGAAAGAGAAACCTTCTAAGTATGCTGCAGACCTTGAGGTGAGTGGATTCCTGTCCTGCTACAACAAATTACCACCAACGTGGTGGCTTAAAACAAGAAAAACGTAATCCCTCATGGTCCTGGGGGCCAGAAGCCCAGTCGGTTTCACCGAGCCGGGACCGGGGCACAAAAGGGCTGCACCACCTCCGACGGCTCTGGGGGAGCGGCCCTTCCTGGGCCCCTCCAGCTTCCCTGACCCGAGGCCGCGCACTCCCGGCTCTCCTGGGGCCCACCTGCCGCTCTCCGCCGTCGGTGCCCCATCCAGCCTCCCTCCGCCTCTCTCTTCTAAAGGCACCTTCGACGGCACGTAAGTTCCAGCCAAAGAATCCGGGCAACTCACCTCAAGATCCTCAATCCCACCTACAAAGACCTTTTCTCCGAACATGGTGATGTTCACAACAGGTTCTGGGGGGACTGCCAATAAGTGCGTTCCAGGGAGAGACCAACAAAACTACACGTGAGTCTTTGGAACCGCTGTGCTCTCGGGCAGAACACATGCTTCCTGGAGTCACTCTGACAACCACGCCCCAGCGACCCTAAGCCGGGCTGCAGAGAAGCCGCGTGAATGCTTTGTAGGTCCGCAGCCGAGCAGCACCCGGGCCCACGGAACAAGAGAGAAGCTGAGGCCAGAGCAAGCTGGGAGGGAGATCCCTCCCAAACGTGCCCTGACCGGCCCGGGGCCACTCACTCCAACACGGAGCCCACTTCCACCCTGGGCTTCCCTCCAGCGGCTACCACGTGAGCGGGGGGACCAAGTCGCTCTCCATCCCTCTCCTGAGCTCTGCTGGCTGGTGTGCACCCCTGGCCGAGGCCATAGGCTTCCCCGGGACAACGGGCGAAGCCCGCTGCCCATTTTGCAGATGGGTCATCCTCCGTGACTTTCAAACGCTACGCTCAGGACCGCGCAGTACATGGGGGATGCACGCCAGTAACACACGTCCAAACCACAGAACACACATTAGCACAAGGCAACTTAGGGAGCCTGGCGGTGCTGCACGGGGGCAGGTTCACTGAGAGAAACACGCGGTGGGGGGGGGCCGTGACGGTGGGGGGCTGTGGGGGGGGTGTGAGGGGAGGGCCGTGACGGGTGGGGGGCCGTGCGGGTGGGGGACTGAGCCCTCCGTGGGGCTCTGGGCCTGGAACTAGTCTGCTTGTCCCTCTCCCTCTCAAATGGACAATAAAACCTTTAAACAATATTCGGCTCGTGGCTAACAAGTTTGTGTTACATAAGCATGTCCACAGATAATACCCCTGTGCTCTAAGCACAGCCCCCACCGGACGGCTCCGGGAAACGCCCCTCTCCTCCCGCTCCGACCCCTCCCCCGGCTCGGCTCAAACACACCTGGTCCATCCTCCGCTGCTCTGCCCCGTGTCCCATCTTCCCTCCCCAGGCGGTGCTTGCGGCTCTCATCTACCTTTCTGACTTTCCATAACTTACACTGCTATGAACTTCTTTTTAATTTTTAAGTTTTTTTACCATTTCGGGGCACCTGCCTGGCTCAGACAGAGGAGCCTGAGACCCTTGACCTCTGGGTCGTGAGTTTGAGCCCTACGTTGCTGGTAGAGATTACTTAAATAAGTAAATAAACTATAAAAATGTTTTAATAAATAAAATTTCTAGCATTTCAGTGCAATTTGGGAGGGGACGGCCATCTTTACCTGATGGTGGCCATGTGCACCGGCCACACCCTCCGGTCCCACGGACACTTCTTCCCGAGAAGCCCCCGGGCCGCCGCACCCCTGCTCCCCAGTTTCTCCTCCTTCTGCTCTGGCCCCTTTCTTGGTCTTTCCTTGATGGGTCTGGGTTCCCCAGGGTTTTGTCCTAGAACCTCTTTGCACTACTGAGTTCTCCCTCCAGGGTCATCACGTTCGCCTCCATCAGGATCTCCCGCCAACGACGTCCCTATTTCCACGGTTAGACAAGCCCTTCTAGAAGGTACCAGTCCTACATGTCCAGATGCCCCCGGACACCCCACACCCCACAGGTACGAAACAGACATGTGCTTTCTGGGTTCCTTCTGCTTGCAGTCACCTGTCGGGGAAACTCAGGAGTCCTCCCAGGCCCTCCGATGTCCGCTTCATCCCGTGAAACCTGCAGGTTCTCTGGCAGCCCACTCTCTCCATCCCACGGCCTAGGTCAGCAATGTGCTCTTCGGTTCTCCCATCTCTGTGCCCCCTGGGGCCCACTCTCTCCATGCCGCTGGCAGACGCTAGGGGTCATCGAGAGAGGAGGAGGAGGCACAGAAAGACAGAGATCCAAGAAAGTTCAAGTTCACATGAGTATTTCAGTTGCTGCCTCCTGCCCGTGACAGCGACACGGGAGGACCCGCGCCAAACAAAGCGCCTCCGGAGAGCCATGCCCTCAGCCCTTTTTCAAAAACAGAAAATCGGCCATCTGTTTTCAAAATTTCATGGGTTCTTGACAGCACACATGTATCCCATTTTAAACCCCCCCCCACGTCCCCCCACCATCAAGTGCAGGGTAGAAAACGTGCGGGACAGACGTTGATGGTGTCGCTCACTTCCAACACGGGTTTTGCCGCGCCGTCCACATGGGCCACGGAAGCCGCTGCTGCTCTCGCAGGATTTATTAAAACTTCCTTCTGTGCTGCAGAGTTCTGCCGGCACTCTCTGATGGTTCTCGCCTGTCCCAGCCGTCCGTGCGTCCACTCGCACAGGACTCAGTGCACCATGGTTATTTATTGCCAGAGTTTTAGGATTAATCTTGGTTATCTGGTAGGGAATGAGCCTTAACCTTGTTCTTTTCTTCCCACTTGAAAAACGTCTCAACTCTTCTTGGCAGTGGAGTCTTCTACAAATTCTAGGTCCAGACAGCGGACAGACACGTCTACGGTCCACACGCACGCCTGCAAAACTGGGTGTCCTTCTCCACCCAACGACATGGCACCACCACCCCCACTCTCCTGTCTCTGGTCTGCCAGAGTTCCTCAGTGACACTCTGTGGCTTTCCAAAGGACAGCTGGCACGTCTGCCGGCGGACATTCCTGGTCCCCTATTACTTTGTTGCTACTGTGAAAGGGTGGCGCTTTCCCCGACGGACTCTCTTCAATCAGTCACTCCCGGTGCGAAGGCATGTCCTCGGTTCCACGGGCCGGGCCAGCACCCAGCCAGGCGCTCTCCTTGGCTCTGCCGCTCACGGATCCTCGGGGACTCGTCTGTATAAGCAAACTTACGGTTTACAAAGAGCTTCGTGTCTTCCTTACCAACTGTAATATTAATAGAGGTTTAGATGGACAGATCTTTATTATATTCCTAATTTTATGGGAGTATTTTAAAATTTTAAGTTTTAAAGGGTTTTTTTAATTTATTTGACAGAGAGAGAGCGCGCACACAAGCAGGGGGATCAGCCGAGAGAGGGGGAGAAGCAAGCTCCCCACGGAGCAGGGACCTGACCCGGGGCTCGTTCCCAGGACCCCGAGGTCATGACCTGAGCCGAAGGCAAATGCTTAAGCGACTGAGCTACGCCGGGCCCCTAAGATTTAAAGTTTTAAATTTACATTTAAATTAATTAAGAATCAATTACACGGGCTCCTCCGTTTCCAATCCCTCACCGGTGACCGGCGGCTCCCGCACAAAGCCCTTCCACCAGCACAGAAGCCCCCTCTGCGCCGCTCCAGAGCCGCCGCGAGCCGCCCGGTCCCGCTGCCCTGCCGTCCCTCACACCCCTCTGGCCGCGGGCTCCCGACAGCCCAGGAGGGCCGGGTGCGTGACCAGCACACTAGGGTGCGGAAACCCTCCCGAGCACCAGCGCCTCCCAGCCGGCCGGGCTGCCCGAGTGGCCCGGGGAGCACGGTCTGGAAACCCCGGCCCGCTCAGCTCTTCGTCCTTCGTCCGGCACGTCCTCCCCGCCCTCCCACGACGCCCCCTCCCACGGGCTCCCACGCGGAGCGGGAAGAAACCCCACTTCCTCTATCGGCCGGCCAGGCCCCGGCACTGTCTGCTGGAGGTGCTGAGCGGCCGGGCGACACACGCGGGGTCTCCGCCTGCTCGGGCTGCCCTGACACAATACCACACGCTGGGCGCTTCGACAAGGGAAACGCACTTCAGCACCGTTCTGAGCCCAAGGTGTGGGCTGCTCTGGTGCCCGCCCAGGCTCTCTCCTTGGCTTGCACACACCGCCCTCTTACTTGTCCTCACGCGGCCCATCCCCTGCGTGCTCGCGCTCCCATCGCCTCTTCGTCTAAGGACGCTGGTCCTATTGGATCAGAGCCCACCCATATGACTTCATTTAACCTTCATCCCCCCCTTGAAGGACATGTCTCCAAATACAGTCCCACGGGGGGTTAAGGCAACATAGGAATTTGGGGGAGACAAGTCAGCCTGTGATGCCAAGATTACCTAATAATGAGGCCAGATTACCTCATTTCTATGCCCTTTATCTCTAAATCATCCCAGTTTTAGTGTTTCCTGAAAAGGGCTCATGCACAGCCACCAGCCCCAGAGACAAGCAGACAGAGCCCGGAGGTACGCGAGAAGTCCCCACGACATGCTCTTTTGAGGCACTCACCTGCTTTGACAGCATGAATGTGCTCTTTCACGTTTCAGATACTCAACTTAAAGGCCTCTTATCAAAGATCCTAGAGAAAAGTTCTGAAATCTGAAAGGAAATAAAAGATCTTTCTCTAGGGGCGCCTACTCTTTGTAATACACAAGTGCGATATCAGAAATGTTAATCTTGGGGCGCTTGGGTGGCCCAGTGGGTTAAAGCCTCTGCCTTCGGCTCAGGTCATGATCTCAGGGTCCTGGGATCGAGCCCTGCATCGGGCTCTCTGCTCGGCGAGGAGCCTGCTTCCCCCTCTCCCTCTGCCTGCCTCTCTGCCTACTTGTGATCTCTCTCTGTCAAATAAATAAAATCTTTTAAAAAAAATTTTTTTTTAAATGTTAATCTTGTCTATAAAGATTGATCCATAAAGACTGTAGTCTTCCTCAGAAGCCAGCTTACTGCAAACAAAATGCCGCAGCAAACATTGGTTTTACAAGACCTACTAGCAGAGCAGAACAAAGTGACCCAACCCTTCATCACGCCCTTTCTTCAGCCATGTCACAGCACCATGACCAGATGAATACAGTGACTTAGCAGGAATTCATTTTATTTGTTTGTTTGTTTAGATTTTATTTATTTGTCGGGGGGGGGGGAGCACGAGCAGAGGGAGTGGCAGGCGGAGAGGGAAGCAGGCTTCCTGCTGAGCAGAGAGCCGGATGCGGGACTCGATCCCAGGACTCCAGGATCAGGACCTGAGCTAAAGGCAGACGCTTAATCAACTAAGCCACCCAGGCGCCCCTGAATTCATTTTTACTTTAAATAAATGTTGCATATCACATCAGGTAAAATAACGCATGAAAAGATAAAATAAAAATGTGCTTTCAAAAATCACAACTCTTCTGTACTTTTCAACTAAAACGGTGGAACAGTCAGCCTGGCCTCTGCTGAGAGACGGGCAGGGCAGCAACACCGGGGTGCACGGCATCGAGTGTGGTCTGCTCACGGGGCGTGGGGTGACACCCCTCCCCAGGCTCATATTTCCCGGGGACCTGTGGCCGGGCAGAGACGCTTCGTTCCGGCCAGCCAGGGCCCCCATTGAGTCCCTGTGCAGATGTCTAAGTCCTGGGTGTACACCTACCCCACTTTGTGAGGGTAAAGGTGCCCAGAGAAGGGGACCCACGACCCACAGAGGCTCCTCGGAGCGCACGACTCGGCCCCCGCACGTCCCACACCTGCGCTGATGGCCTGCCCTGGGGGGCGGCCCTCCCTCAAGACTGCCAGCGGGTGCCTCTGAGAAATCGAGGCCCAGCCGGCCGGCCAAGAAGGGGTCCCCCGCAGACCCAGCCAGCAGCAGGCGGGCTGGCCACGGCCTCTCTTCTGGGTCCTCACGACTGCAGCCTGCGGGACCAGACGCAGGACACCACTCCCTGGAGGCGCCCCTTACGGCAGGTCCCCGCCCAGGGAAGGAGGCAGCGCGAGGGCCGCACACGGGCGGTCAGCCGGCAGCACCGCCAGCAGGTCTCTGACACAGCCAGCTTGTAACTCGTGGTCAGGGGTCACATTAGGCACGAAGGCCTATATAACCAACAGCAGGAATCATAGCATCAGGACAGCAAATGTGTGATATTCACAGTACCTGTTACCCAAATGAAGCATTTAATAAATATGTCCTGTCCTGTAGCGGTTGAAGTCCTGGAAGTCATCCCAAAACATCAAAGCATCACGCCAACTAGCTGGTGTCCCCATCATCGTGGGGACCGCGTCAGACCAGTTCTTCCTTGAACAGCTGAGCAAGTGTGTTTGCCCTCCCGTCCATCACGCTCCTCTTCCCACCTGGTCACTGTGCCCAGGAGTCACGGCCTGGCTCCCTGAGCCCTCCCCACCATCAGCCAGTCCCCTGTCCCTCCTGTAGGCCCAGCGGCATCTTGCCCCCCAGCGCGACCGCCCCTCCCCCAGCAGTTCCAGCCCCTAAGTGATCTGAACCCCGCACGCGCTTGCCTCCGGGCATCCACTCTGCGCGGTGCGTCCCCAAGGACACACGCCGTGGGGCACAGGTCCCAGTGACCTCTCTGGACACCGCGGCGCGTCCCCAAGGACACACGCCGTGGGGGCACAGGTCCCAGTGACCTCTCTGGACACCGCGGCGCGTCCCCAAGGACACACGCCGTGGGGGCACAGGCTCCAGTGACCTCTCACGACACGTCATGCAGAAACCAGGAGAGCCACGAGGCCGGGCTCAGGCCGCCTCTCTGCCCCCTCCTACCAGCCGCCCACCTTCACAGCCCGGAGTCCCCACGCTCTCGGCCAACCCACCTGGTTGGGATGCTCTGTGCCCAGTCACATGGAAGTCACCTGCCCGGGGCATCCTCAGCCCTGGTCTAAAACCACTTCCCTAAGTCCCAGCTGTTGCCTTTCTTCTCAGCAGAGACTGGATGGACAGAGGCCCGCGCACATGGGGACGCACCAGCGGTTCTGGTGGTGGGGACACAGAAGAGGGCAAGGCAGGTTTGGCCCCAGCGCTCAGGAAGTGTCTCCACGGACAACTAACCCACAGTCAGCCACAGGCAAGAGGGTCCTGAGAGCGTGAATAACTCACCTCCATACACACGGACCAACAACTGGGTGACAGGGACAGTCCCAAAGTGCAGACTGTTGACAAGGGAGACGGACAGCTAACGTCCCCTCCAGGGACATCAGCCTTTCCACCCGGGTCCAAGCCAGAGAGCCCTGTTTAGGGCCCCTGAGAAGCAGACGCTAAGGCAGAAGAGACGTGCAAGAAACTCAGGAGAGACAAGCCCGTGAGGGGGGACAAGGCGGGAGCCGGTGGTTGGAGTGCCGACACGACCCAGGGGATCCCTTGCAGAGGCAGAGAAAGGAAGGCAGGTTGGGTAGAAAAAGTCTTAGACTCCATGCAGCGCTAAGCGAGTTTCAGGCCAGCACGGGTCCTTGAGCCAAAGTCCCCAGCAGGGGCCACAGGCTCCCAGGGTGCAGCCTGCCTTTGTATTCCTGCCACGGAAGTGTGGCTTCGGCGTGAAGGTGGCGCGGACCCACAGCCCAGAGGTGAGGCCACGGTGGCCCCGGCCACCTTGGGGCCCACAAGGTCCTTCCAGATGGCACTTGAGACTTGAGCCACACCAGTGGTTTCTTCCTGGTAGTCTGAGCTACCAAACCAAAGCCGGGGTCAGCGGCACCCTGAGTGAGACACGGGTCTGTCCTGCGGAGGAACGGCTTCACCGGATCTGAAGAACCGTTACCCAAACAGCTAAGTGTCCGACAAGGCACAGGTGGTTCTTGGTTTACAACCGAACACAGGGGCGCCCGGAAGGCTCGGGCGGTGAGCCTGCGGCTCGCGGTCTCAGGGTCATGAACTCGAGCCCCACGCTGGGCATCGAGATCACATAACATAAAAAATAATAAAAGTTTAAAAACCTGAAAATAAACACCATGTGTAGTTTTCACTTTTATTAATTAAACAATCATTCATTAAAGTGCCCAGAATATGCTGGGTGCTGAGGACATAAAGATGAACAGATCAAAACTTCCTGTCCCCGAGGAAGGAGCGAAGCATGAAAACAAAGAGGTAGGACCGGGAGGAGAAGCCGGTGGGACACGAGGCACCTCACCGGGGAAGGGGGTGTTGCTCAGAGGAAGGCGGAACTTCAAAGAGAAAGTGAACTTTAAACAAAGGCAGGCATCCAGCAGCACACAATAGCTGGCAATGAAGAGGACGTACACAGACTCAGGTAGTAACTGAAACCACAGTGTTGGTACTCTTTTAAAATGTATAAATCAAAATTCTGTAAAAAAAAAAAATTTGTAAGGAGACTGTGCTAGGATGATTCACTACAAAAAAAATTCTAAGGGGAATATTCCTAAATCATGTAAAGTGGGACATACAAGCAATTAGTAAGTATAATTTTCAGAGATTTTCAAATGTGTTTTATGAATTGAAAAGTCTGATTATCTTTACAAAGGTAAACAGAAATCCTTATTATGTCAGCAACAGCTAAAAACCTTGTTACAAAAAGTATAAAGAAATATACAACGCTATTTGGATATTTCCTTAAAAGTTCTTAGGGTTGCATGGACTAGTGCTTCTCAAAGGTTTTGGACTCAGGACCCTTTCATGCTCTTAAAAACCAGAAGAGCCTTTGTTTGTGTGTGTTATATTGATCAACATTTATCATATTAGGAATTAAAATGGTGAAATTTGGGGCGCCTGGGTGGCTCAGTCATTGAGCGTCTGCCTTCGGCTCAGGTCATGGTCCCAGGGTCCTGGGATCGAGCCCCACATCGGGCTCCTTGCTCGGCAGGAAGCCTGCTTCTCCCGCTACCACTCCCTCTCCTTGTGTTCCCTCTCTCGCTGTGTTTCTCTCTGTCAAATGAATAAAATCTTTAAAAATAAATAAATAAATAAATAAAAATAAAATGGTGAAATTTTTAAAATGTTTAATTTACTTGAATTCGTTTATAATAAACCATGTTACCATAAATATATTTTAATAAAAAACTAATAGATTCCCAAAGCCAAAACCATTCAGCGCGTACAGCTGTTTTACTTGGACAAGTCTCTTTAACACCTGGCTTCGCAGGAAACAGCTAGACCCTCCCGCCTGCTCCAACAGGCGGCTCCGTCTCGCGTCACAGCCTCACACAGACGCTGGAGGAAGGCGGCTGTTTCGGCGGCCTTCACAGATCACTGTGGACACTGAGGCACGTGGTGCTTTCTCACACAAGAGTTGCAATGAAGAGCCTAAAACCGTATCAGTGAACTTGGGTCCTGTTGGCTTACAACCCAATGGTCTATATTTTGAATAGATCTTTCCACCTGCGCACAAACTTGTAACACGATACACTGATATTTAGAAAATACTGGTTCACAGAATTATGTAGAATTTCCTAATGTTGACACATTTCACTATACAATATTAAAAACTGACAGTAATATTGCCATCATCTCATCAAAAAAGTAAGTAATGAGAGGCTGTCAGGCTCATATGCAGGTAAGTTTTATAAAATTTTGATTTTTGTTCAGAAGCACGAATATTATCATTGACCATAGATTCTGACATTTGTTCTCGTCCCCTGGCCAGGGCCGTTGGTCCAACACCCACTTCTCGAGTGAGCGCGGCCTTCTGCAAGGAGAGCGGCTCCTTCACTTTGCAAGTCAGGACACACGAGGGCCGTCCCCCCCGGAGGGCCGCCCACGGGCTACTGGGACGGCGGGTATTCACGGGTCGAGACTTCAGAGGATTAAGTTCTACTGCTTCATCAAGGAAGGGGCCATTTAAGTGACGGCGGCCCCCGTTTTGCCGCCAGGTCCCGGCCCTGAGTAAGCTACTAGCACTGCTTCTCTATCACCAGTCGGAACACAGAAAACAGAAATGACATCTTCCCATCTTAGCATCACGATGGGAACAGTCTTCCTTCACAGGCGCCCAGAAAAGGTCTCAGGGGCCCAGAGGAACCACACTGGCAGATTACTTCTGGAAGGAAACCTAGGAAATGGACCCTAGAGAAGGCCCGTGGGGGGCATCACTCACACTCACTCACGGTCACCCACTCCACCCCACATTTCCTCTGAGCTGTTTCACCCTCCGCCCCCATGCCTGCATTCCCTGCTAATAAAACAGTGTGCAAAGCTGATCAACGGAGAAACAGAGCCAACCCTGACCCCTGACAGCTGAAACATGAGCTAGTGCCCAGCGGGCACTCAACAATTACTGAATGCACGAATATATACAAATAACAAATCCAAAAAACAAAAGTGGCAAGAATCCCAAAGGTGGGAACAAGTGTAATGAGACTTCCAAGAAAGCAGCCACATTGGAGATGATCAGGAAAAGCTCAAAGTAAGAAGACATTTGTGCTGGGCTTTGACGGATGAACAGAATTCGTAGTCGTGAGAACTTTAATATACCACAAAATATTTAAGAAGCACAACAAATGTTTATGATGTAAAGGCAATGTCAGGCTACCATTTTGAAAACTAAGAATTCTATCACAAATTAGAGACATTAAAGACATTTACCGAGGAAAAAGCTTTGTGAAGAAGTCCCTTCCTCTCCACCCAGAGAACTTTTCCCCTTTTTGTTTGCCTGCATCCAGGCTGAGCCCCCTGCTTCCACAAAATGCAATAAAACAAGAAACAGACTAAAGGTAAAGCTTTGAAATAGACCTACCACCCAGAATAGGAGTAACGCACAGGTGTGGGGACAGGAGAGGGACGCACGTAGTCGACCGTGCGGCGATCCCCGTTCTCGGCCACTGCAGGCCCCTCAGACAAGGCCCCAACCCGACACCAGCATCCAGGGGTTTGAAGCAGTTCAGCGCAACAGCCCCAAGACACTCCACTGAACCAAAATGAGCTGTGAGGCATTTAGAAGGTAATTTGACACTATAGTAGGTAAAGCACCAGTGTTTGGGAATTCTTTTTAAAGTCAAAGTTACAGGTCAAATATCCTCATTTCCATCCACAGACACTGTCATATGCTCTGAGGAGCCACACGTGTGCATTCTGTGTGTGTTGTGGTGGGAGGCCAGGGGGTCCAAGAGAGTGGGGTTCTGCATGAATCCACCTTTCATCCTCACCCTACTTTGAAGGAGATCCTAAGAAGGGTGAAGCAGCCAGGGAAGTTAGGGGGCAAGACCAGGGTGGTGCCTCATTTCCCTCTGGGGGACCCATAGCATAAAGCCAACAAACCTGCCCTCTAACGCCAGAAGCCCCCCGAGGGCTGACCCAATTACAGTGGTTCATGATGACAACCCCGTGAGGCCACATGCGAGTTATGAACAAAGGCGGGGCCGGCTGGTGTGCAGGCGGAGGGAAGCCAGGCAGGGTTTCCCAGATTATCCAGGCTCCGACCACTACCCGTCTCCAGGGGGCAGCACTCGGCCCGCTGGGGTCCTCTTCCCCCCACCAGCCCGGCCGCGTGGGCTCTAGATTTCATGCCCAGAGCTCATTCAGGCAGATGTGAGCACTGTGAAGTCACCCTATGTTGACATTGCTTTATTCTGATTTAGAAGTTTATCCCCGCAGGCTCAATAGGGGGAGGGGAGGCACGGGACGAAGGGCCCCACTCCCTACTTCTACCTGATCGAAGTATAAAAATGATGACAAGACCCCCTTGGGCTGCTCCAGAACTGTGCTTCATCAGCAATACCTTCCTTTAACCACGTAAATAAAACACCTTACCAGATTCAAGGCACGTCATGTGCCCTCTCACCGGACTCAGTGTCCGCAAGAACCACGGACGTCCACGCGGCACCCTGCCCCTCCCTGGACAGCCCACCAAACCCGAGCTCCGAGCTGCCGCCCTCCAGCGGAGGTTCTGGGGCGCGCGCACCAGAGGCCAGGAAGATGCCTGAAGACGCTGGAGGCCGGCCTGAGACGGGGTCCCTACGCCAGAGCATCTCCAAGTCCGACCGGGAGGCCGGCCCTGCGTCCACACAATCACAGCGCACACTGACAAGCCGGCCTCAGAGGTGTGGCAACCCCTGGGAACGGGGCCAAGTGTGGCTGTGCCTGAATAATCACTGACCTATCTGGGCCAAAAGAAAGGTGTCAGGCGGGTTCGGGAGCTGGGACCGAGGCCAGGGCTCCGGCCTCCCCGGCACAATGCACTCTGTCCTTTCTTTTTAAGGCTCTGTCCACGCCCTTCTGGGCCCGAGCTGGCCTTCCGGTTCCTCCCCACTCACACCCAAGCTCGCACCCTCCTCATCTCTCCGCCCTCCACTCGCAGCTAAAAGGAGGACAGCCAGCCGGGTGACAAAGACGCGTTTCTCACTGCGTCCTTGTTCCAACACACCAATTACGCAGCTCTTTGAGGAAAGGATCCAATCTCATCTGCCAACTCCTAGAAAGCCCTCAACATACAACCACAAAACAACAAGAACGGAGGGAATAACAAATCCACTGGAGCAGAAATCAGGAGCAATCTGCAAAAATGTATCTGAAATGTATAAAGTCCGCATCTACATGATTTTCCCTTGATGAAGAACTCCAACAAACTTACTTCCTGTCAGAGCCATTCCTAATTGGAGTTTTTCAGACTTCTCAAGAGGATCTACTCACAAAGAATTCTCAAATCCACCCACTTCTTATTGCACTTCCATTAAAAAAAATGTGCCATAAATCACAGAACCTTAAACACTTTCAGAGTTGGATTCAGACCAGCTGCGAGCAAATGCAGTATCATCGGCTCCGCAAAGGTGACGACCCTCCACTCTGGACTTGGTGAGGCCGAGCAGCCCGTGCTGAGGGGGCTGGAGCCCACCTACCAACCTGAAGCTTCAAGAGTAACTGGACCTTGCGAAAACGGATTCTAAAACCTGAAAATGCACTTAAGGTTCAAAACCAGAGTTAACATTCAGATGTACTTCCTCAAAGGCCACTGGCTGCCCTGATAAGGGGGCAAGAACCTAACTCTTTGTGCAATGCATCCAAACACAGCATCAGGACACAAGTCTCGGGAAGAGATCATTGGAGATGCCCAGGCCACCCACCTCAGAAGTGCAATTACTCCAGGCTATTTTTAACAAACAACCATTCATTGAACTTTTTTTTCAATTTTTAAAAATTCCGGAAATGGGGCAACAACCCACCCTAAGTGCTCAGCGCTTTGCAATGTTCTTCTAGCCGGCAGGACGCGGACAAGCAGGCGCTGGTACAACCCGGTAACACGGGGGTGGGACCCTGACACACAGGCTGGAGGCGGCCTCACAGGTCCTGGGTCCAGGCTCGGGAAGCCCAGCCTTACTGCTTGGACAAGAACGGTCATTCCCATCCGGACTCACGTGCTCGAGGCCAAACCACCCAGTCAAACCACAGGGCCCGGTGACCTGCCTGGAACCCAAAGGCTGGAGGTGGAAGGGGTGGGGGGGTCCAGATCTCTGGGTGAGGGCCAGGTGGGGGTCCAGACCGGGTCTGGGGTCCTGGGGTCCAGGGTGAGGACCATGTAGGGGATCCACAACAGGATCTGGGCTCCCAGGGTGCAGGGTGGGTTCCAGACGGGAATCTGGGGTCCCAGGGTTTGCGATGAAGGCCAGGCAGGAGTCCGGGGTCCCTGGGTGAGGGCCGGGGTCTGGGGTCCCAGGTTTGGGACCACCAGGATCCAAGGTCCTGGGGTCAGGGTGGGGTGGGGGGAGGGGGGTGTCTGGGCTGGGGTCCAGAGTCTCGGGGTCCCCGGTGAGGGCCGGGTGGGGGTTCCGGGTCCGGGGTGAAGGCCAGGGGGATCCGGGCCGGGGTCAGGGATCCCCAGGGTCAGGGCCCCCGGGTCAGTGCTGGGCGGGTGTCCGGGGTCCCCGGATCCAGGGTGAGATCCGGGGTCCCGGGGTCTGGGATGATGACCGGGCGGGATCCGGGCTGGTGTCCGGGGCTCCGGGGTTCCGGGGTCCAGGCGGGGGTCGGAGATCCCGGGGGTCAGGGCCGGGCGGGGGTTCGGGCCGGGGTCCGGGGTCCGGGGTGAGGGCCGGGCGGGATCCGGGCCGCTCACCTTCCGACAGCTCCAGCTCCAGCTCCGCCAGGCTCTCCCGCACCTCGGCGGGCAGCGGCACCGCCTCCAGCGGACACCCGCGGTCGGCCATGGCCCGCTCGGGCCGCGCCCCGCGGACGGCCAGGCCGGAACACGCCCGGGAGGGGCTGGGGCCGCGGGCCGGGCCGGGCCAGGGCCGGGCGGCGGCGGCGGCGGCGCGGGCGGAGGCTACCTCGCTCCCCTCAGCCCCGCGACCCGCATCTGCCGGCGGGGAGCTGAGGCGGCGGGGTAGGGGCGCGGCCCGAGCGGCTCCGCACCGGCGGGGGCGCGGGCGCGAGCGCGAGCGCGAGCGCGAGCGCGAGCACGGGCGCCGCCGCCGCCAGCCCGCGCGCCCCCGACCTCCCGGCGGGGCCTGCAGGGAATGCGCGTGCGCGGCGGGAAGGGCGGGAGAGAGAACGCGCGTGCGCGGCGGGGCGTGGGCCGGGCTCGGAGCAGCCGGCCCGCCCAGCAACACCGAGGGCTCGCTCCCATTGGCTCCGAGGATGCGGCGAGCGCCCTGCGGGGTCCCGTTGGGAGAGGCGGGCGGAGCGCCCGGACCGAGCCCCCGGACCGAGCCCCCGGACCAAGCGCTGCTCCCGGACCGAGCACCCGGACCAAGCGCTGCTCCCGGACCGAGCACCCGGACCGAGCCCCCGGACCAAGCGCTGCTCCCGGACCGTGCGCTGCTCGGCTCGGCGCTGCCCGCCCTCCGGGGCTGGTTGCTGGGGTCCGCGGGCCTGCCCGGCCGCCGGGGCACCAGAGCCGGAGAGCTCGGGGGTGACCCGGCGCTTTCCACCGATTCCCGGGACGGGACGCTGGCTGCGACGCGCGGTCCCCTGGGAGCCAGACGTTTGTCCCAGGCTTTTCTATGTGGCGAAGCATTTACTTTTCGAGACAGCAGCAGAGGGGGGCGTGCGGACCAGGAATAAGCTCCCGCAGCCGTTTCGGACCATGAGGTGACCGCAGGAAGTGGGGGGACAGGCGCAGGAGGAGGCTGCGAGCTTGCTGCCGCTGAACCGGGAGGCCCCGGGACCCTGGAAGGGGGTGTGTCTGCGCGGTGCCCTTGAAGCCGCTGTTCCCCAAATACAGAATGGGGAGTGTGCAAGCGGGCGCTGTAGAGGGTGTGCCCACGGTCGTGCCCTTCCTGGAGCAGCCACAGCTGGTGACCCAGGGGAGCGCCAGGAGGAAGATCTGCCCATGTGGGCCCAACAGTGAACACCTCTGAGGAGCCGCCGGCCCGGCAGGACCCCAGCAGGACCCCAGCACGGGGCGGGCACCGACCTCTGGCACCGACCCCAGCATGGGCCCCAACACGAGCCCCAGCAGGAGCCCCAGCACAGGCCCCAGCAGGGCCCCAGCACAGGCCACAGGCCCGGGGGCCCTGAGCTCTGCAGGGCTGCGCCCACTTCCACGACCTGCGCGGGTCCTGCTTCCTTCCCCTCTCTCCCGCACAGTCTTCCACCCCAGACTCAGCCTCTGCTTATGAAGAAGCGGTCTGAGAAAGTAGGGGGGACACGGGCCGAGTCACTCACAGCCCCTCTGCTGGACTGTTCCTTTCTCACCAGCTTTGAAGCTGGAGGGGGGACCAGTGAAGTGGGTGACAGACGGGCCGTCTTTACATTATAGCAGCTTCGGAGAAGGGTCCGGAACCGGGTAGCTACTCCGTAGTACTAACTGATACGCGGAAGAACGCGGGGGCACCTGGGTGGCTCAGTCGGTTGAGCGCGGACTCTGGACCTCAGCTCAGCCCTCCCTCTCAGGGTCATAAGTTCCAAGCCCACATTGGGCTCCATGCTGGGCGTGAAGCCTACTTAAAAAAAGAAAAACAGGTGTGCCTGGTGGCTCAGTGGTTAAGCGTCTGTCTTCATTTCAAGTCATGATAACAAGGTCCTGGGATCGAGTCCCGCATGGGGCTCCCTGTTCCATGGGGAGTCTGCTTCTCTCTCTCCCACTGCTGCTCCCCCTGCTTGGGCTCTCTCTCTTCCTCTCTGTCAAATAAATAAATAAAAATATTTTAAAAATAAATGAAAATTTAAAGAAGAAAAAAAACAACGGATAGCTAACAATGGATGACTGAAAGCCGTGGAGCCTCTTTGGTTGCATAAGAAGTTTGGAACCAACCCCACACTGAGATGCAAAGACACGGGCCAGGCCCAGGGGTCACTACCTACCTCGAAGGCGGTGAACACCCAACCACAGCAGATCCGTTAGGCTAAGTCTGGGGCCCTGGCTAGGAGAGCGGGGCCACGACAGGTTGGAGGTGTTGGATATCCGGCTAGATGCCTCGGAGGTTGTGACCCCAGCCTACCTGGGGGGCTAACTGCCCCCTGGTTAGCCAGCACCCATTCCCCCACCTCCTGGACACTAAGCGTATAATTACAGTCATTTTTTTGGCATAACTTAGTTGGAGACGTGAGATGGAAGGGGAACTCTAGTCCCCTCCCCCTCAAAAGGACTGTGTATTCGTTTGCTAGGGTTTCACTAACAAAGTACCACCAACAGGATGACTGACCAGGAGCTCGTCCCCGAAGGCCAGAAGGCAGAACAAGAAGGCAGCACGGGGCACCCGGCTGGCTCCGTCAGAAGAGCATGGGCTTCTCCATCTGGGGGATGAGCTAGAGCCCCACGGTGGGAGTAGAGATTACTAAAACAATAATAAACTTAAAGAAGAAAACATGACAGCATGCGTGGGCCCTTCTGAGAGCTGTGAGAGGCCGCATTCCTCTCTCCCAGCTCCTGACGGTTGGGTGGCAACGCCCGCTGTCCCCTGGCTTGTGGGTGCATCACACACATCTCTGCCTTCACACTCACATGGCTTGTCCCCTCCGTGCGTGTCTGCTCCTGTGTCCAAATTTCCCCTACTTAAGAGGACACCAGTGACATGGAAGTAGAACCCACCCTGAGGAATTCCTCTGAACTGGGTCGTCGGCAAAGCCCCAGTTGCTCGGGGCTGGTCCTCAACATCTTCTCTGAGAGACGGTGGGATACAATTCAACCCATAACAAGCTGTAAGAAAGACCAGCCAACAGGTACTTCCAGGAACCGGGAAAATCTGTGTGGGCTGGATTATGAGTGTGTTTAATGAGCGGTGGTCCCCAACACCTTCGACTCATCAGCAGGACCCTTGCAGAAATCGGAAGGGAGCTGCAATGTAAATGTAAAATTGGGTAGAAGAAAAACAGGGTGACCCAAGGGGACACGTGCACCCCAGTGTTCATAGCAGCAATGTCCACAATAGCCAATCCGGGAACATAGCCCGGATGTCCATCGACGGATGAATGGATAAAGAAGATATAGTTTATACACACAGTGGAATACTACTCAGCCATCAAAAATGAAATCTTGCCATCTGCAATGACGTGGATGAAACTAGAGGGTATTATGCTAAATGAAATAAGTCAGAGAAAGACAATTGTCATATGACCCACTCATATGTGGAATGTAAGAAACAAAACAGGAGCAAAGGGGAAGGGAGAGGAAAATAAGATGGAGGGGGAGACAAACCATGAGAGACTGTTAAGTCTAGGAGACAAACTGAGGGTTGCTGGAGGGGGGGTGGGGGCTGGGGTGGCTGGGGGACGGCCATGAAGGGGGCACGGGATGGGATGAGCCCTGGGTGTTACATACAAGTTAGTACAACTGGTGAATCACTGACCTCTGCCTCTGAAACCAATAATATACTCTATGTTAATTAATTCAATTTAAATAAATTAAAAAAATAAAATTGGGTAGAAGCATTCACTGGCTTAGGAGCAATCTTCTAAGATATGGGCTTTAGGACCTGCACAAACTGGGTGTGTACCTGCTGAAGGGGTGTGCTGGCAGGGGGGGTCACGGTCGTGCAC
>CM053604.1:5233-22365 GCA_028646535.1 Procyon lotor
GGGGGCGCGCGCGCCCTGCGGTCCTCCGCGCCGCATCGGTTCCCGGCGCGGGGCCGCGGCGGCGGCGCGAGGCGGAGGATGCGGACTCCGGCGGCGGCGGCGCGGGCCAGAGAGGACGCGGGAGGATGAGGAGGAGGCCGGCGGTCCGGCCGCGCGGCGCCGGGAGGAGGCGCAGGCGGCGGGGGCGGCGGCGGGCGGCGGCGGGCGCGCGGGGTGCGGGCCGGCTCGGGCGCGGAGGATGAAGTGGAGCGTCCGCGGGGCCTGCGCCGCGCTCTCCTCCTGCCTCCTGCTCGCCTGCGCGCTCAGCGCCGCCGCCGTCGGCCTCAAGTGCTTCTCGCTGGGCTCGGAGCTGCGCGGGGAGCCGTTCCGGCTGGGGGCGGCCGCCGGCGCCTTCTACTCGGGGCTGCTGCTGGCCGCCGGCCTCTCGCTGCTCGGCGCCGCCCTGCTCTGCTGCGGGCCCCGGGACGCGCCCCTCGCGGGGCCGGGGCCGGGCCCGGGGCTGGGGGTCCCCGCGGCCCCGGCGGGGGCTCCGGAGGCCGCGCCGGGAGAGCCGGGGGCCGCCGCCGGGCCCTCAGGGCCAGTGAACAGCCAGAACCTGCTCCTGCTCGGCGTTCTCGTCTTCATGCTCGGGGTCCTCAGCGCCTTCGCGGGCGCCGTGATCGACGGCGACACCGTGTCCCTCGTGGAACGCAAGTACTCCCACTACTGCCTGCCCCCCCGCACGCCGGCCGCGGCCCCCGGCCCGGCCCCCGGCCCCGCGGCCGCCGCCCCCGGCCCGGCCCCCGGCGCGCCGCGCGCCCGCAGCACCCTGGACAGCGCCACGTCCGCCAAGTGCCGCCAGCTGAAGGACTACCAGCGGGGCCTGGTGCTGTCCACCGTCTTCAACTCGCTCGAGTGCCTCCTGGGCCTGCTCAGCCTCCTGCTGGTCAAGAACTACAGGTCGTCGCAGGCTCGGCGTGGCCGGCGCGGCCGGCGGAGGGGAGGCCGGGCCCTGGCGCGGCCCCGTGGCGGCCCCGGGCTCCGCGCGCAGCCGCCAGCCTCCCGGGCGCGGCGGGGCCGGCGGGGCCGGCGGGGCCGGCGGCTGCAGCCGCGGCCGAGCGAGGCTTCCATCCTGTCCCCGGAGGAGTCGGACCTCGCCGCCCCGGGGGACTGCGCGGGCTTCGCGGCGCACCACGCAGTCTCCTACATCAACGTGGGCGTCTGCCACGCGTTCGACGAGGCGGGCGTGGAGGTGTGCTGCGGGGGGCACCCGTCGGTGGAGCTGCCCGGGTACGCTCCCTCGGACCCCGACCTCAACGCCTCCTACCCCTACTGCTGTCGGCCGCCCTGCGAGGCCGGGCGCCCGTGGGAACCGAGCCCGGCCTGCTGAGTCCCCGGGCCCACCCCACACGGACCGCGCTCGAGCCCGCGCACGCCTCCCCGCCCGGCCGCCGCGGCCAGGGAGGACCAGGGCTGGCGTGGCGTTGCACCTTCAGGGGCGGACTGGCCTCGCGTCGCTGAGGGCTCCTCGCCGCGAGACTGGTCCTTCACTATTATCATTTCTGTGTCTGGGAGGCTTCTCTTCTTTTCTGTGTCTGTTCGTATCCGGATTCCATTTTAAAGTTTACAATAAATGTCTTGGGGTTGCCTCGCCCCATCGCACTTCTCTTTGGCAAGTCCGGTCCAGGGTAAGAGAGCTCAGAGAGCGAGGGCGATTTCGCGGGAGGAAGAGCCCACGGCGAGAGGACAGAAAGAGCAGCGGGTACCTTAGGGACGGCAGGAGTGAAAAAGCACCCAACAGCAACACGTTGTACACGGATGTGCCTGCTTTTGTTGATACTTTCTTACTGTAAAGCTCTCCATAAACAGTGAAAATGTTTGGTAAATTTATTGCGATTTGAAATTGGTTAGTTCCTTTATTAAATTAATTGCTATGTTATTGGAGATATTCATCAAATTGGAGTTAGAGGGCGTCGACACACAAATCAGTTTGGGGCAAATGGTTGAATTTGGTCAAATGTTGAATTTGAACAGTTGTATTCTGCCAGGTGGTTGACTCCATCCAACCTCCTCCTAAAGCTAACTTTCAGACTGGCGGTGGGGTTTCTACTGCAAAGCTGAGCTTACTTTAGGTCAATATATATGAACAATCTGATCCTATTTTGGAAAATCAGTCATAGTTTTTCTGGCAAAGATTATTTTCCTGTTAATCTGGTTAATTCGTTAATCCGGGAATTTTGCATACTATAGCATTCCATTTAAAATACACCCCTTAAATAGCCTTAATTGATGTGAAGGTCATACTTCGGTATCCTTAGGCTCTATCTGTGTGTGCATACTTACATACACGAGACGAAATGCATTCTAGGTGACAGCAAGATGTGTTTCCATCCGGTCTGGTGGGCTGACTGGGAGCCAGGCTGGCTCCGAGTCTCGGGGGGAAGGTAGTTCTACTGCATGTGCTGGATTTGTGGGGCCAGACAGGAATGCCGTTAATTCTCAAGGTGCTTGGAGCAGAGCCCCACCCTGGCCCGAATAGTGTGAGCCTCCTGCGGAGGGAGGTGTGGGCACAGCCAGTGCTCTGCCAGGGGGGCACCACACAGAACACTCCAGGGGAGAAAAGCTAAATAAACCACGTGTAACATCGCTGTAGTGTATAGGGGTTCACTTCTAATTGTGGGAATGTAGCCAGTTTTAGGGATGGAGGTGGAGTTTCCAGGCCCAGGTTCTGGGAGGAGACTTCTTCTCAGCTCCCAGGCAGCCTGCACAGAACCCAAGCTCCCTAACCCTAGACAACCGAGGCCCCCAAGCCAGCTGCAGCGGAGGCTGCTAGAGAGCAGAGGTCCCACGTCCAGGCAGGCAGAGGAGTGGAGGCCTGTCGCCAGCTGGCACGTGCTCTGCGGGGGGCAAAGCCATCCCACTGATGCTCGGGCGATTCCCGTGTAACAGGGGGATCTGATCAGAGGCAACAGGCCAATGTTTCCTCCCTGTTATGTTGATGCCACTTGAGGAAAGAGGATGATTCACAGCCAACTTAGTGGGTTCTCATCCATGGTTCTCATCAGGGACCGGCCCACATTCAGCCTCTGGATCCAGCGAGGTTGAGGGCACGGCCCAGCTACTCTGACTGCTGATCCTCAGAGCTGGGCGCTCTCATGCCCCTGAACCACTAGCCCACTGGCCGTTACCCTTATGCAGAAAGTAGGGTTCGTGGCAACAAAAGTGGCTTTTAAGCTACTGTCTCCAAAATCTCCCTAAGTCAAGTCAGGAAGGGATTGCCAGGTGTTTCCCGCTTCCTGAGCAGGGGTGCGCCCCACTCCTGGAGCAGAGCTCTCCTGGACAGCTGCCAGGCTGACCCCCCAGAACTTGCACAGAAGTGACCAGGCCAGTGGGCCCTGGATGGGTGGGCACACAGTGGGAGGACCTCTGGTCAGGGGCCACCCCAACAGAGCAAACAGCATGGACACAAGATGTCGGACCTCCCAGGACCCTTCTGGTTTTCCGAAGTGCTTCGTCTGAACAGAACTTGTACAGCTTAAAACAGTATATGCCTTACGAATCTTTCAAGTTTGCAGTCAGCATCAGTGTCCTCTCTGGAGTTTCAGATGTTTCTTGGGCTAGAGCAGAAGGCAGAAGGGGGACGAGGTGGGTGCGTCCCGAGCAGGAGGCGGCCGGAGCTTCGCGCCCTCTGTGTGGTCACCCGAGGGAGGCAGCGGGGAGCCCCTGGGGTGCGCCGACAGCGCCTTTCCCCCGGCGATCCTCTGTGTGACCGACAGACTCCTGAGATATTTCAAGGTGCGAGTGTTTCTAGCTCCACATATATTGTTAACTCCACTTTATAGAGGCCGATATAATGAGCTGGGTTACCAGGGTTTTATTTTCTAGAGTTTATTAGAGGAAGTACAATCAAGTCTCCCTACACTTACAGTGTTCCAAAGATCAGTACTCAGGGAAATGAGTGGGGAATTTTGAAGCTCCTGAGCTACCTTTGAATTAGCACTGACTTCCCGGGGCCACTCCCACGCCGGATGGGCACCTGCCCCGGGGCGCTCACCGTGCAGGCCCCACCCTTCTACTTGCTGCGAGTTTAGCTTTTAAACATTGATTTCTTAATGCTCCTTAGGAAATAATACTAGTCCCTAGAACTTTCTTAAAATGGGTCTTTTTCTGCTTCTCAGAATACTAATGAACCGCTGGCTGACCTAGTTGCGGCCAGACGCAGTCGGTGGTTACGACCGAGTATCGGAGCGAAGCAGACGCGTGTCAGTGTCGCCCCGAGGCTTACCGCCGAGTCTGTGAGTTACTGTCTCCGACTCAAAGGTTGCTTGTCTTTAAGGTAACACACGAGGGAGCCACCGAACGAGGCGTGCTTACTAGATTGGTCAGTAGGGGCTTCCAGGGTCCCGGGCACTCTTCCTTTGTCAGAGGGGTGCTCTGCCCTTGGCAACACAAATCTGAACCACACAATTGAATTTTTGACTGAAATTCAATTAAACAATCATTTGATTTTAAAGACCAGTGAAATAGTGTTTGTGATGAAGATCATGCAGCTGATGATGAAAGATTTTAGTCCTGGCAGGTGTCATGGCACAGTACGGCCAGAGGCCTTGAACACGCACACGCGCGCGCGCGCACACGCACACACACACACACGCGCGCACACACACACACGCGCGCGCACACACGCGTACACGCACACACACGCGCGCACACGCACACACGCGCGCACACGCACACACGCACGCGCGCGCGCACACACACGCGCACACACACACGCGCGCACACACACACACACGCACACACACACACGCGTGTGCGCACACACACGCAGGCACAAGTACAGGCACACATGAGTGCACACAAACGCAAACGCACGTGTACACTGTGTATGAATATGTGCGTGCACACATGACGTGTGTGCACATGGACACACATACGTGTGCGTGCGCATGCCTGCATAGACATGCATGCAAACAGACACACACTGCCTCATGAGAAATGTCTGAGGGCCGGGCCAGCAGCCCCTCCCGGTGTCCAGGGCTCCGGGTACGATCTGTCCCGGGCGGAGAGGCCTGGCTGCAGACTCACCCCCTTGCCGTGTGGTGGGATTTGCACATGGGGAGTGTGCTTGGGGGGCCCCTGGTGGGTGCTGAGCTGCACGGAGGTCTGCACACTCTGTCCCATGCAGGGGGAGGAGAGTGGGGGGGACCCCCGCCGAGCTGCCGGCTCAGCGCAGCAAGCCACACGTAGGCCCCACTGGCTTCGGTGTCAGAGGCATGGGGCAGGCGGGGCTCCTCGGTGCCTGGGGGTCGGTGTCGCACACACACCCGCCACAGCTTGTTGGGGCTGACCTCTCAGGGGCACCTTCAGCTCGGCTCCCTCTCTGAGCAAGGGCTGCCTGCCTACTGTGCTGTCCTGTGCTGCCCTCCGGGTAACTGGTGCCCCAAAGCACGGCTTTCTCATCCAGAAAGAAAATTAGTAGATGACAGAAACCTTAAGAAAAGTGAATTCTGGCCTATAAGTATGTGTAAACTTTATATACCTGTATGCCTGCCTCTCACATGAGACAGAGGCACAGTGTAATGCCGACCGGTTGACTTTCCAGATGGTCCAATATGTGCCTGATTTGCCACTCTTTAACACAGTGACTGACAGGAACAAAACACTAACAAAATGGGAAAAATGAACTTAAGAAAAGAGTATTCATGAATCATTGCGTCCCCTATCTGAATTCTCTAAGGACTTCCCGGGGTAGCAGGAGAAAGCCCTGCGGTTCCCAGAGCTGTGTTCATAACAGTTGTCTTAAAACCTCCACGTCTAGGGGGATCTATTTATACTGGGGAGTTTCATCCAGAGAAGTCCTGATCTTTGCTTTGCCTTTTTATCCACCATTTATCAAGAGAATGTCAATAAAAAAAGTCTTGTCACTTTGGGATCAATAAAGTCTGTGTTAAAGCACAACACATTCCTCTAAACACACAAACAAGCCTTTACCCCTTGTCTCTGCCAGGTCTTGTCCTGGCCCTGAGGACTGGCCGGGCGTGTGACCTCCGATGTGTGGGACGGGTAGCACACCCGACGATGTGTGGCACCTCCTCTGCCCTGGTTTTGCTGCGGGCACCTGGAGGAGTGCCCACCTCACCTGCCTTTCCCCCCAACACCCAGGCCCCAGAGATGGCCTTGAGTACCTACTGTGGTCCTCACCCTTTTCCCAAACCATTCGCCTGGTCCTTTTCTTCTTCTCTGCTCCCCGAACACGGGTCAGATCATGCTCTCCTACTCAGAAAGTGCTCTTTAACAACTGCCCTTTTCCTCAAGGAAAGCAGAATCTGGTGGACCTGGCCCAGCCTCACCCTGCAGCCCTCTCTGTGACCTACGACAGGCTGGGGACAACGTGACCAGAGGCTCCTATCTAGTAGGGCTCTATGAATGAAGAGTGTGGCAAACACTGGGTCTTGGGAAAGCAGAATGAGCTGTGCTGCTGATCGGGAGAGGAAGGGGTGTGTGTCTCTCCAGCAGAGTGTGGGCCTGATACCCTGGAGCTTGAATTCGTTGCCCGTGGCCTCGGTCACCAAGAATGGACACTGGGTGGCCTCGCTCCCAGTCTGCCGCCTGAGATCAAGGTGACGGCGCAGTTGGTTCCTCCGGGAAGCTCTGAGGAAGAATCGGTTCCAGACCTTTCTCCCAGCTCCTGGTGGCTGCTAGCGATGCTTGGTGTCCCAATCTCTGCCCCCGTCTTCACGCAGCCTCACCTGTCCTCATGTGCCCTCCTCTGTGTCTTACAGGGACATTCTCACTGGATTTAGGTCCCACTGTAATCCAGGGTGATCTGCAAATAAGGCCACGCCGTCGGGGGACCAAATTTTGGGGGGGACAATACTGGACTCAGGGCGAAGCTCAGTTGGGGTTTGTGGTTTGCTCATTCTTTCCCGCAGGAAACATTATGCCTCTCTGGGCAGGGCTAGCTGCAGAGGACCTCAGAGGACCGCACTCCTTGCCTGGGACAGGCTGTGCGACAGTGACGCTGTTGGAGTCCTCGTCAGACCACGGGTATTTACAGACCTGAATAGCTCATCCAGATGAATATTCTAAAAAAAGCTGAAACATTAAAATTAATAGCCCAAGGGGAAAAAACTTCCTGAAAATCAGTTATATGTGGTTTATCTGCAAGTATTTTGAGATAACAGCCACAAGAACTACATGAATTTGCAAATCCAGACAGAGGTATGTCATTCTCCTCTCCATGCAGGTTTGGGGCAGGAGTGGCCTCAGTGCCCGGGAGGTGGGGGCGGCTGCCCGTCCCGCTGGGAGACAGAGGCTTCAGGACCCTAGGCTGCTTTGGAAAGTGACCTTCTCCCTCTGACAGGGATTCCTCTAGGCCTCTCCACCTTAGGGCATTTGTAGGACCTTGGGCCAGCCTCTGTCTTATTTGCCTTAGGAGCTTTCTTTCTGCCTTCTCTCTCAGCTCCGGGCTTGGGTCGCGGGTTCTCGTTCTGTGAGAATACCCGCGCCCTGTCCCCCGACCCTGTGGCCCCTTGTCCTGGCTCAGCTGGGGCATCACCTTTGCTGGAACCTCCCTTGAATTCACCTGCAAGACAGTGTCTGCTCTGCATTCCTGCCCCTGTCCCAGGGGGCATGCCCACGAGAGTCCCTCTCGTCGCGTTGGTGTAACTTGGGTGGTTTTTCCCCATGTGTATGACTTCGGTTCTCCACTGCGGAGCCGGCCCCAGCCATGAGCTCACTGCCCTCCCTCACCTCTCTGCCAACCCTGTCCACTCCCGAGGCTGGAGAAAGATGGCCCTACCAGCTGCCAGAGGCCTCGCCCTCACTTGCCCATCCAACAAGAGTTTCTGAAGACTGCAGGCCAGTCCCTGGGACTCCGAGGGGAACCTGGAGTGCAAACCATCATCTTTGTCCGTGGTGTGGTCATCACCGGATTAAAGCTAATTCGTCTGGGGCCCTCGGCCTGGACCAGGCCCTTTAGGCTCTCTGCCCCTTTAAGTCTGGAAGCAATGACCTTCCAGGTGGGAAAACAGACTTCGGGAACTCCATTCTGCCCAGCATGGAGCCGGCGTGAGAGCCGAGACATAAGCTCAGTCTCTCCTGGTGCCTGGGACCCCCTCCTTGTTCTAGCTGCAAGGCAAGCCAAGGGTCTGTTTCCAAGCAGCATTTGTGGGAGTTTTGTAAACCCAGGTGTGGGGTGGGTAACATGTCAACCTCCGTGTCCTTCCAGACTCCAGGTGCTCACAGCCAACGTCCTGTTCACTACTCCCTTCAGGGTCCCTTAGGACCCTAAACTCAGATTCTCCTCCAAATTGGACATCTTCCCTTCTTGGCTGAGTGGCTCCCCCCACCGTCCCCCGGAATCCTGTCCATGTGCCCTGCACACCCAGCTCTTCAACTCAGCACCCTGCCTTCTCAGCTTATCAGTGTTTCATCCAGCTGTCGGCTGGGCCCGATGCCCGATGGCAGAGTGCCCCACACTCCGTGGCCCCTGGTCCTGACTCAGGTGCCCCCGGGTGCTCACTCTCGGGAGAACTAGAGGGTAAAGGGATTTTACATTCAGTTTCAGTTTTTTTCCCAGACCAAGCCCGGAAGTCTGCTTGTATTTTATACATAGAATACGACTTAGTTTGGACCAGCTGCATTTCAAACGCTCAGTAGCTGCGTGTGGAGAGTGGCTGCCTACTGGTCTTGGAGCAGCCTCTTCTCGGACAGGCTTCTTTCGTTTGGATTAGGGAGGGTTAGACAGGAAGTATTTCAGAGAAATAACACGCATGTATCCACCATTTGGATTCAGTTGGCATTGCCATAAAAAAAAACCCTCAAATTTTAAAACTTTAACAGTCTAAAATGTTATTCCCCATATTTCTCTTTAATTTTTATTTTTTTAAAGATTTTATTTATTTGTCAGAGAGAGAGAGAGAGAGATTGAGATAGAGTGCACACACGCAGGGGGAGGGGCAGGCAGAGGGAGAAGGAGGCTCCCCGCCGATGCTCGTGGGGTTCAGTCCCAGGACCCCGGGATCACACACGTGCTTGATGACTGAGACACCCAGGCGTCCCTCTCTTTTATTTGTAAACATATAAAGTATTACAGGGGCAGCCAGAGCTTCCCCCTCGCCCTTCGGACCACCCCTCGTCTCCAGTTGGTTAGGGCTCATTCTCAGGGGTATGTCTGTGCTTCTGCCACAACGTGTGTGTCCATGCACCATTTATACAGTCCTGTTCCTGCATGTTTCTAAACTTCACATAATGGTATCATACTATATTTAATCTTCATGCGATATGCTGTTTTGCACTCAGCATTACAGTTTTGAAATTGATTTGTGGCGCTCCCTGTACCTCTGACGTATTTACTCTGAGTATTGTATTTCGTTGTGCAGATAAACTGCAGCTTCTTCAGTGTTCCCTTCACAGACACTCCTGGGTTCCTCCCTTTTCCACTTCCATAATCCACACAGCAACCAAAACCTTTACCTGTCCTCTTGTTTCTGTGGGTCCCACACCCAGGTGTGATTGGGGGGCACATGTATTTCAGCGCTGCCAGGAGCCACTGGGTACTCTGCACCGTGCAGTGTGGAGATGGGCTCCTAGAGTCACAGGGCCCCCAGCAGGAAACGCCATGGCCCCCCTCCCTCCATGCCGACCTCGCTTTGGCTTCTTCTTCTTTGGGAAATGGTGTCTCACTATTCTCACTTGCTTCCCACTATTGCTAGGGAGGTGCCTGTATTTGCTTGTTCAGTGTCTTCTGCATTGTTCTGGGATCTTTCCACAGACGAGACTGTCGTGTGGCATACAGAGCCTTGCCAGGATTGGGCTAAAACCGGGTTGGATCTGCATGTTAATTTGGGCAGAATCCCATCCATCCATTCTTTGACTAGGTCTATCCCTTCACTTATTTGGGATTTCATTTATGTCTGTCAATAAAGTTCAATATTTGGGGTGCCTGGGAGGCTCAGTGGGTTAAAGCCTCTGCCTTCGGCTCAGGTCATGATCTCAGGGTCCTGGGATCGAGCCCCGCATCGGGCTCTCTGCTCAGTGGGGAGCCTGCTTCCCCCTCTCTCTGCCTACTTGTGATCTCTCTGTCAAATAAATAAATAAAATCTTTAAAAAAATAAAAAATAAATAAAGTTTAATATTTTTCTCTGTAAATACCTTGCTTGACTTTTTTCAGATCATCCGTGAGATGCATTTCAAGTTCTGTGGTTATTGTCAATGCTGTCTGTTTGAAAACTACATTTTCTACTTGTTTGGTTTAAATACAATTGCTGACCTGGCATGCGGATCTTGTCCCCATCAACGTTGAGAACATTTTTTCTCAGCTCTAATGTCTATTTCCAATATCATCTGTGAGTATTGATGGTTTTGCTTCTTGCTCTCTAAGCCCTCTGCATGTTTTCTGGCCCAAGTGTTCGTCCTAAGATTTCCCACACAAACCTGAGTAGAGGTGGGGTTGACAGGACTGAAGTCATGAAGTAGGGGGCTCACCTGGGATCTTGGTAGATACCTTTTAATACCTTAAGGGTGTTTTCTTCTATTTGTAGTTTGCTAAGAGGTTTTTTTGTTGTTACTGTTTTTGTATAAAGGGGTACTGAGTTCCATCAGTGTCTTTTTCTCATCATCATGATCATTTTTTTTCCCGGATTAATCTGTTATTGTGGTCAATTACTCTCATACATATTTCAATTTTAGATCAAGCTAATGATGCATCTAGTTTCAGTCAGTTGCACTATTTTTTCGCCCTCCTACTCCACCTTTCCACCCCCATGAGCAGCCACTCTCTTTGGTAATATGCCTCTGTATTTATAGAAAATAATGATTTACACTGAAATTCTAATTATTCCAATTTGGGGCACGATTACTGATTTATTACTATTGAACTTACTCCTCCAACTCGACACACAATCTTTTCTCCCTGTACTGCCAGCAGGGTTGTGCTTTTTTTTTTTTTTTTTTTTTGCCAAATTCGTATTCTACTTTATTAGGATCACAGACATTATCCACAGGTAAAGTATACAGTGTCCCATGACAAGTGTTTCTCTTGTTTTCCTTGAAATTAACAACTGACTGATGTTTTCCACGAAATGGTGACCAAGTCATCCCCAACTTTTGACAAAAGTGAAAGCATTAGCTCCATGTGTTCAAACATGGCAAGTAATCCAGGCTTTCTTTTCACATGGGCCTCCCTTCCCAAGTCCCCATCCTCTCCTGACATGGGCTCTGTGGGTCTCTGCAAGTCAATACTGGGGATCTCTCCTTGCTCTTCTCAGGTCCCCGCATGTAGCTACATGCTGTGTGAGTCCCGCATTGGGCTCCCAGCAGGGACCCTGCTTCTCCCTCTCTTTCTGTCCCTCCCCTCTGCTTATGCTCTAGCTCTCTCAAATAGGTAAATGATATCTTAAAAAACAAGTTACAAATATACTGTATGATTCCAACTGTATGACATTGTGGAAAAGAAAAAACTATGGAGACAGTAAAAAGATCAGTGGTTTCCAAGGGTTCAGGGGAGGGAGGGATGAATCTGTGGAGTGCAGGGATATTTTAGGGCAGTAAAATTATTCTATATAACAATATTGTGGTGGATACATGTCATTACACATTTCTCAGAACTAATAAAATATTCAAGACAAAGAGCAAAACTTAATGTAAACTATAGGCTTTGGCTAATAATAATGTATCACCATTGGCTCACCAATTGTAACAAGTGTACCTCACTAATGCAAGATGTTAATAAAAGAAACTATGTGTGGGGGTTCCTGTAATATAAGAATGCCCTGCACTTCCCAATGAATTTTTCTGCATATCTAAAACTATTCTAAAAGATAACGTCAGTCTTTTTTTTTTTAATAAAAGACAATGGTGAAAATAAAACATAATGCCAAAAAGTATTAATCTAAAGAAGGCTGGGGCGCCTGGGTGGCTCAGTGGGTTAAAGCCTCTGCCTTCGGCTCAGGTCATGATCTCAGGGTCCTGGGATCGAGCCCCGCATCGGGCTCTCTGCTCGGCGGGGAGCCTGCTCCACCCTCTCTCTCTGCCTGCCTCTCTGCCTACTTGTGATCTCTCTCTGTGTCAAATAAATAAAATCTTAAAAAAAAAAAAGAAAGAAGGCAAGAAAGAAACAAATGACAACAGTGACAAAAACTGAAACAGAGACGTCACAGCTCTAAATCCAACACTACAAATAATTAAATGTAAATGGGATTGAATATTCCAATTAAAAGGCAGAGACTGTTAGAATGGATAAAAGAACAGGACTTAAGTTTTGAGTTTACAAGAGGCTTTAATACACTTAAAATACAGACACAGTAGGCTGAAATCAAAAGGGTGGAGAAGTTATATACAAACACTAATCAAGGGAAGTTGAGTGCTCGCTTCGGCAGCACATATACTAAAAGAAAGTTGAAGTGGCAGTACTAATATCAGATAAAATAGACTTTAAGACAAAGAGTATTACTAGAGATGAAGAAGTAGATTTCATAACAATATAAAGTAAATATATCAGGAAGACATAACAAATATCAATGTACACGTGTCTAATAATAGGCTTTAAAAATTTTTTAAAAATTTTATTATTAGGGGCGCCTGGGTGGCTCAGTGGTTAAAGCCTCTGCCTTCGGCTTGGGTCATGGTCTCAGGGTCCCGGGATCGAGCCCCACATCATCGGGCTCTCTGCTCAGCAGGGAGCCTGCTTCCCCCTCTCTCTCTGCCTGCCTCTCTGCCTACTTGTGATCTCTCTCTCTCTGTCTGTCAAATAAATAAATAAAATCTTTAAAAAAATTTTTATTATTAAAGTAATAATTGACATACAATGTTATATCAGCTTTAGATGTACAACTGGTGATTTGACATTTCTATGAGTTATGCAGTGCTCACCACAATAAGTGTAGTCATCATCTGTTACCAGACAATGTTGTTATAATATTACTGAATATATTCCCTATGCTGTATTTTTTATCCCTTTGACTCATTTATTTTATAACTGGAAGTTTGTACCCTTAATCTCCTTTACCTATTTGCCTGTCCCTACACACCCCACCCTGGCAACCAGTTTGTTCTTTGTATTTATGAGTCTGTTTCTGTTTTTGTTGTTTTTTTGTTTTTTAGATTCCGCATGTAAGTGAAGTCATATGGTATTTGTCTTTCTCTGCTAGCATATTTCACTTAGTACCTTCCAGGTCATAAATAGCAGAATTTCATTTTTTATGGCTGAGTAATATTCTAATGTGTATATATAACACATCTTCTTTATCCATTCATCTGTCAATGGACATTTAGGTTGCTTCCATATATTGGCTATTGCAAATAATGCTGCAATAAACATAGGGGCACATATAGCTTTCTGGATTAGTTTCTTGTTTCTTTGGATAAATTCCCAGGAATGGAATGACTGGATTGCATGGTATTTCTTTTTAATTTTTTGAGGAAACTCTCTCTTTTCCATAGTGGTTGCATCAATTATCAATCCCAGCAATAGTACACGAGAGTACTCTTTTCTCTACATCCTTACCAACATTTGCTATTTCTTGTCTTTTTTATTTTAACCATTCTGACTCATGTGAGGTGACATCTTATTGTGGTTTTGATTTGCATTTCCCTGTGATTAGCAATGTTGAGCATCTTTTCATTTGTCTGTTGGCCATCTGTACTTCTGCTTTGCAAAGATGTCTGCTCATTTTAAAATGGCTTTTTTTTGGGGGGGGAGCACTTGTGTGACACAGTGGGTTAGGTGTCCGATTCTTGGTTTTGGTTCTGGTTGTGATCTTTTCAGGGTTGTGAGACTGAGCCATGTCAGGATCTGAACTCTGTTCCCACCACCTCCCCCACACACTCTCTCTCAAATAAACAAATCTTTAAAAACTGAAGGTTTTGGATGGGAGCGGGTGGGGGGTTGGGTGGTGGTGGGTATTGAGGAGGGCACGTATTGTATGGAGCACTGGGTGTGGTACATGAACAATGAATCTTCAAACACTGAAAAAGTAAAATAAAGAAATTAAAAAATAATAGAATCTTTTTCGGTATTGAGTTGTAGGAGTTCTTCATATATTTTGGATACTAATCCCTTAGCAGATATATCATTTGCAAATATCTTCTTCCATTCAGTAATGTGCCTTTTTGTTCGTTGTTGGTTTCCTTCACTGTACAAAAGCTTTTTAGTTTGGTACAGTCTCAGTTTATTTTTGCTTTTTTTTTTGCCTGAGAAGATATATGCAGAGAAATGCTGCTACAGCTGATAAAGAAATTACTGTTTATGTCCTCCTCTGGGAGTTTTACGGTTTTAGGTCTCACTTTAGGTTTTTAATCCATTTTGGATTTATTTTTGTGTATGGTGTAGGGAAGTGGTCCTTCTTCATTCTTCTGTATGTCGCTCTCCGGTTTTCCCAACACCCTTTAGTGAAGAGACAACAGATGTCTCTTCACCATTGTATATTCTTGCCTCCTTTGTGATAGATTAATTGACCATACAAACTTGAGTTTTTTTCTGGCCTATCCTGTTCCATTGGTCTATAGGTCTATTTCTGTGCCAGTACCATACTCTTTTGATTATTATAGCTTCATCTGGAAATCTGGGACTGAGATACCTCCAGGTTTGTTCTTTCTTAAAATTGCTTTGGTTAGGCCAAGTCTTGGATGAGCTTGGCTATTGATCCGAACGTAGTCCAGAATGGCTACCCTGATCTTTGTTGGTAAGGAAAATGGAGAACCAGGCTCTTGTGGCTCCTAAGAACAGGCTGAAGCCAGGGTCTAGGCCTCCAGTCAAAGCTTTACATGGGAGACCTCAGGGTTTGTTGTTTTTTTTAAAGATTTTTATTTATTTGACAGAGAGAAACACAGCGAGAGAGGGAACACAAGCAGAGGGAATGGAAGTGGGAGAAGCAGGCTTCCCGCTGAGCAGAGAGCCCGATGCGGGGCTCGATCCCAGGACCCTGGGATCATGACCTGAGCCGAAGGCAGACGCTTAACGACTGAGCCACCCAGGCGCCCCTGAGACCTCAGGTTTTAACACCATGTGTAGGCAAAATGTTTGATGCTCAAGCAGCCTTACTTAGAGTTGCCAGAAAGGCCTTGGGAACTGTCAACAGCAATTCAGTAAAGACTAATGGGCCTCTCAAACAGAAGCAGCCAATCTTCTCTGCCAAAAAGATGACTGAGAAGACTGTCAAAGCAAAAAGCTCTGTTCTTGCCTCAGATGACACCTTTCCAGAAAGAATAAAATCTTTCCCTTCAATCCTTTAGATTTTGAGAGTTTTGACCTGCCTGAAGAGCGCCAGATTGCACACCTCTCCTTGAATGGAGTGCCTCTAATGATCCTCAAGGAGAGGGAACTTGAAAAGTTGTTACACCTGGGGTCTCCTTCACCTCTGAAGATGCCCTCTCCACCACAGGAGTCTAATCTGTTGCAGTCTCCAAGCTTTCAATCAACCTTCTATTTTAACTTAGATGCCCTTTATCTGAAGATGCCCTCTCCACCACAGGAGTCTAATCTGTTGCAATATCCAAGCTTTCTGTCAACCTTGGATGTTGAATTGCCACCTGTTTTTTATGCCTTAGATATTTGAATTTCTTAGCATTTCAAGATTGTGTTTTGTAGTAATAAAGCAGTTCTTTCAAAGACAAAAAAGAATTGCTTCGGCTATTCAAGGTCTTTTGTGGTCCTATACAAATTTGAGGAATATTCTAGTTTTGTGAAAAAGACAATTGGTATTTTGTTAGGAATTGCACTGAATCTGTACAATTGGGGGGGATATGGACATTTTTAACAATATCACTATGATCCATGAGCATAGTATATCTTTCCATTTGTTTGTGTTGTCTTTATCAATGTTTTATAGTTCTTAGAGGTTTTTCACCTCCCTGGTTAAATTTGCTTGTAGATATTTTTCTTTTGGTGCGATTGGAAATGGAATTTTCTTAATTTAGCCTTTTGCTACTTTATCATTAGTGTATAGAAATGCAAATTACATGAAGCAAAAACTAACAGACTTAAGAGAGAAACACATAAATCCACAATTATAGTTGGAAATTTTAGCTATCTTCTTGGCAATTGAAAGAAGAAAACAAATCAGGAAGGATGTAGAAGGTCTGGTTGGCAACAAATATTTTGACCTAATAGTTATAGGACATCACATCAAACAATTGCTGAGTCTTTTTTTTTTCCTATTGCACATGGACTGTTCATAAAGATGAACTGACTGCTAGGCCATAAAAGTGAAGCAGGAAATATTTCAAACTGAAAAACGCAGCATGTGAAAATTTGTAAATATAGTGAAAATAAGAGGGAAATTTATAGCTTTAAATGCTTATATTGGAGAGGAAAATGACTTAAAATGATTCTAAGTTTCTATTTTAAAAAGCTAGGAAAAAGACACCAGTTAATAACCATATTAACTATTTGGTGGCCAGGAACCAGTTTTAAGCATTTTGCTCCCTAACATGATAGCATGGTACTTACATGTAGACATCTTGCTATGTGTAGTTACATTTTAGGGAACTGGTTGGGTGCTTGGTTATGACATGAATTGTAGTCTCATAGTTTTCTATCTAAAATACTGGAAAATAGGGGCGCCTGGGTGGCTCAGTGGGTTAAAGCCTCTGCCTTTGGCTCAGATCATGATCTGAGGGTCCTGGGATCGAGCCCCACATCGGGCTCTCTGCTCAGCGGGGAGCCTGCTTCCCCCCCCAACCCCCGCCTGCTTCTCTGCCTACTTGTGATCTCTGTCAAATAATTAAATCTTTAAAAAAAAAAGGGGGGGGTGCCTGGGTGGCTCAGTGGGTTAAAGCCTCTGCCTTCGGCTCAGGTCATGATCTCGGGGTCCTGGGATTGAGCCCCGCATCGGGCTCTCTGCTCAGCAGGGAGCCTGCTTCCCCCCCTCTCTCTGCCTACTTGTGATCTCTCTGTCAAATAATAAAATAAAATACTGGAAAATAGATCTCCAGTTAGTGTTTTAGCATGAAACAATGGATTTTCAGAATGGATCATTAAGTTGGAGATGTCTTATAACTAGAAAAAACAATTTTAGAAAGTGATAAAAAATTTTAAATATTTCTAAATATTAAATATCTGTACATTGAGAAACATTCTCCCTCAAAATGACAAGAAATAACAATGGTGTTGGTGAGGATGTGGAGAAAGGGAACCCTTGTTTACTGAT
>CM053604.1:39149-62530 GCA_028646535.1 Procyon lotor
TTCCTTCCTTCCTTCCTTCCTTCCTTCCTTCCTTCCTTCCTTCCTTCCTTTAAAGATTTAACTTATTTATTTGACAGAGAGAGAGATCACAAGCAGGCAGAGAGGCAGGCAGAGAGAGGGGGAAGCAGGCTCCCCGGTGAGCAGAGAGCCCCATGCGGGGCTCGATCCCAGGACCCTGAGATCATGACCTGAGCCGAAGGCAGAGGCTTTAACCCACTGAGCCACCCAGGCACCCCGAAAACATCAGTCTTGAAAAGAAAAGGCAGGATGGACTCCCAAGGAGGGCAGGATGAGGACAGGGTCCCGGCCTCCTGCTGACCTTCCTGGAAGGTCTAACGAGTTGACTCTTTTCTCTCTGAAGTGTTCTTCCCTTGGCTGCGGCTCAATCACTTGCAGAGAGATGTCTGACTCACACACTGTCCCGTCAGCCAGTTGCCTACTCATCTGCGACCCACAGCTCCGTCCAGTGCCATGTTTACAGTCAGAGGAACCCTGTCTTTCCCATAAAGAAACGAGGCATGTGACCTGACAACACAGATCTGAGTGTCTAAAGTCAGGACGCTTGGATGTTGGTCTCTCTGAAGTGTGGGCTCCTCGACCGCCTGATACACAAACCTGGGGTGTAGCCAGTGTCCGACGAATGAAAGGTCAGCTGAAGTGAGAAACAACGGCCTGTCCGAGAGCCAGTGTCCTATGTGTGGGAATGGGCCTTACCTTGCTCGGGAATCTTCCATTGGCGAACATCTTGGCAAGAGCAGACACGACTGCACAGAGCAGTGCAGAGATCAATGCCATCACTCCGCCTGCCGTCAGCCACGAGACGCTGCAGAAATAGCAGGAGCTCTCGGCCGAGGTGCACACGATGACGTGAAGAGCAGAAAGAACCAGGAACGCCAAATAAAACAGTAGAGAAAACGCAGGTGACCACAGAGGAACCTCCAGTTCAGCCTTGTTGCTCAGAGCCTGCGGGACGCTGAGCAGGAGCAGGGCGAGCACCTGGAACAGGAGAAGAGCAGTCGCGTCCGTGCCTGCTGGGCTTGGGGAGAGCTGTTCAGGAAAAGCCTATCTCTGACCTCGCGCCAGCTGCTGGAAAGTTGGAAAGAGAAGAAAGCCCAGTAAACACGATTTCTGATGACCTGCCAAGGGTGTATGCACGCAGCCACGTGGGGCACAGCCACCTGACGCCTGACGACACTTTGGGCATGAGGACACACAACGGAAGAGTTCGACAAACATGGAAACTGGTAGCTCCCCTTTTTTAGAAAAAAATATTTCATATGCTTTAAACTACAATATTCTGGCTGAGGTATCGAATCGGCTGAGCCCTAACCCCACACAAGCACCCGTACCTCCAAAACCATGACGGTCCCCACCAGCATCGAGTAGATGTCATACTGGGCCACCTGTCGGCTCAGGGACCAGCTCAGGGTCCTCAGGGCATCCAAGTACTGCCTGCGAACCTTGGCTCCCAGGTTGAAAAGGACTTCTGAGTTATCTTCCTCCAGGTACAGTCTGATCCAGTTCCCATGCAACCTCTCTGACATTTTAAACTGCTCAAATCCGGGCTCTAACAAGAAGAGGACAGGGTTACGCGTACAAATCGCAGATAATCACACGCGCATATCATTTCAAAGTATTCAGTTATTCGCAGGTAACTGCGAATAGCACAAAGCCTCCACCTGATGAAGATGAACTGTTCCTCAGGGGGTGGCCAGCAGCGCCTCAGTAACCCTAACAGCCGACGATGCAGCCCGCCTGGCCCGCCACAGCCCAAGGCAGCACACACACGGGTAGGGGTGTGCCCTACCCCTGCTCTGCCGCCCTTTCTCTCTCCCGCCCCGGCCTCGCTTCCTCCTCCCGCTTCTGTCTCTCTCTAAGCTTTTCTTCTTCTTTAATGTGCAATATAGAAATGCCCCAGGGGCGCCTGGGTGGCTCAGTTGGTGAAGCATCTGCCTTCGGCTCAGCTCGTGATCCCAGGGTCCTGGGATCGAGCCCCGCGTCGGGCTTCCTGCTCAGCGGGGAGTCTGCTTCTCCCTCTGCCTCTGCTGCTCCCCCGCTCGTGCGCACTCTCTCTCCCTCGCTGACAAATAACTAAATAAAATCTTTAAAAAACAAAACCAAAAACAACCCAGAAAGGCATTATGGTAACGGGCCCTTGGCGTTACAAATCTTTCCACCGCTCACACACCGTGAGGACTGGGCAGTGGCCTGATGCCTCTTCCGCCAAATCCACTTCCCACCGCGGACCGACGGCAGCCATCTCCGACCTGCTTCCCTTCTTCACACGTCCCGACCCCTCCTGGTGCGATGCCGAGCTAGATGATCTGTCCCGACACATAGCTAGGGCGGGCACATCAGCTCCCGGATTGAAGCCCAGCCCCAAAGGCTGCCGGCTCCCACTTTGGGACGCAGTGGTGGGCAGCTCAGTGTCGGGAAGCTGCTTCCTTCTGGGGCGGGGCCGCGCTTACTGGTGACTCAACTAGTGTGCAAAGCAAGAGCTGCCTTTTGGAGACTCCCTGGCATTTCTTGTGCTCTTCCAACCTCCAGCAGAGCTTCCAAGGTGGTCTAGGACATGTCTTTAAGGATAAGGGTTAGGGCTGCCGTATGAAGCTGAGCACCCCCCAAACACCAGGAGCCCTGCTACTGGTGTGGATACCGGGTGACCAAGTGCTGGTGGCCGGCGTGACCCTAAACCCCGCCTGACACCCACGCCCACTCCCGAGAGGAGCATGCGGACACCAGCTCGTGGGCTGGCAGGTGACAGCTAGGATCTAAACTCGGTTAGTGTGGATAGAGGATGCAAACCCTAACTGTTCCACCCCACCACCCTGAAGTCAGAGACATGGGGGCACCTGTGTCTATACCCCACCACCTAGAATCACAGAGAAGTGACATCCGTGTATGTATCCAGACAAGTATTTGCTGGGCACTGACATGGTACGTGCAAACACGTGCAGTCCCTGCCTGCTTGGGCCTGTGAGCCGGCTGGGTTCTCACACATGTGTGTAAGTACCAACTGTGAAAAATGCTATGGAGGAAAGTGGGAGAATGTGGGAGACTTTGGTAACACTGAAGAAACTGACTGAAATCTGGGGTGAGAGTGGGGGACAAGAAGGGCTGACGCTGAAGCTGAAGTGGAAGGGGGCCCAGAAACCCACCAGGTGGTACCTGGGAAGAGCATCCAGTCTACGCGAGTAGCATGTGCAAAGATCCTGAGGTGAGAAAAGTCTGTCCCACTGGAACGAAGTCAGTGGGGTGACGCGAGAGTTGTATCAGACTGGGCTGGGTATCAGGGGAGGCCTTGAAATCGATCTCAGTGTCAGACACGTACCTAGTTGCGTCTCAGGAAACAGGATCACTGATGGTATAGACGAAGGGCCTCTTAGGAGCCTAAGGCCCCGCGAATGCTTTCTCATGCCAGGGAACGACCTACATTCACCTCATGGGCTTCTTTCTGGCCACACCCACGGCAGCGCTTAATTCTCCCTACTTGCTCTTCCTGAGGTGCAGACGTACCCCCTGGTCTCGTCTCCTTCTGCCTTTCTCCAGTTCACCTGGTTCTAGCCACTCTGTCCCCTGGCCACCCTTTGAGTGTGCAGACACGTCCCCACTGTAGGGTCCTGCGCCTGTCACACACTCCCTCCGAGTCGGCAAGGAAAGGCCTCTGTCCCGACAGCCCCCGCGCACTGGCGTCCCCCACCCCTTCCCCAGTACGCCCTTCTCCTGAGGCACTCGGCATCTGACAAGCGGTGCTACTTCTGCACCTCTTGAAGCTCAGTCCACGAGGGCACAGCCCTTGTGTCTCAGGTGCCTTTAACGGTCCTCAGCCAAACAGGGACTTGGGGAAAAAATTCCTCATTTGTTGAATGAGTACATTTATGAAAGAGCTTGATGTAGATAACTGTATCTGTGGGTGTTGCTAATGGTGACCACGAGGTGGTAAGAAAACAGAAGTACAAAGACCGAGACCTGCACACCACAAAGACAAGAAAACACCAGGTGGTGGAAACATCGTCTATTAACGGAGTTACCTTTTCTGTAGGATGGCACGTTCTCTTGCAACAATTTGCTGAGCTGCACTGCATTTAAATGTAAAAACCTCAGCTGTTCTCTCACCGGTCTCCCTTCCACGGTGGGGAACAGCAGGCTGCCGACGCTGTTCCCCGGAATCGGCAGACCAAGCCCTATTGCTAGGGTTGAAGCCAAGTCAGTCTGCTGTACGTGCTGTGGACGTCTGATGTCACCTAGAGAAAGGAAAGCGGCTCAAGTGACAGGTTCTCAAATGTGTACAGTGGTGGTCCTTCCCTCGACCTGCTATATAACCAATTACCCATCTCTTCACAGCATTCCACAGATATTCACTGAGAAGTCAGCTCACTGGTATTTATGTCAACAAATTTACCAAACACTCATTCTGTGTGGGCACAGGGGCCTTCCCCCAAGTAGCCTACAATATGTGGGAGAGCTACCACCACAAGAAACTCAATACCACCTGAGTTTCAGAGCCATGGGTGGGCACAGAGAGAGCAGAGAGCTGGGCAGATGCTGAGGGATGGTCACTTTGGTGAGGTCAACGGTCAACCTCCCGAACCAGGGTGCCTGTGGGGTCTCTGGCAGCCCTACCCCCGTGGGTTCAGAGAGGTCTACGCAGCGCTGAGAAGTGGACACTGGCATCTCAGCGGCTCCTGAGCAGTAGAAGGCACCTCTACCTGGGGAAAGTGGAATGAGGCTGGATTCAGCTGGGCTGAGCCCTATAACCAACTCCGGCAAACAAGACATCTGCCTCCTGACAGCCTGAGCAACTGAAGGGCTTCAAGTCCTGGCAATGGCTGGCCTTCCTGCTGCCCCTCGAAAGGGGAATGGGTGCCCCAGCAGGACACTGGGCTCACACTCCTGCTTTGCCACTATCCAGCTGATACCTCGGACAAGAACCCAACTTTGTCTGACTGTCCTCACGTGTACAGAGAACAGCTACAAAATTGGTGAGGGGAACTGAGGGCCACCAGGGAAGTCTTCCCGGAGAGCTGGTGCTCCCGGGAGCACCTCAGACACTCCAGCGTGGGTCTCTGGAGGTTTTACTTTGATTATGGTACTTTTTGGTTGTATAGAATTTTTCTTTCTAATTTGGTCAAACATATTAACCCTTTGTTGACCAACCCTCCACTGACGGCTTTTGGGTTACACTTATAGTTTTCTTCTAGTATTTTCCTCTATTAAGTGCTTTGATCTGAAACAAAACAAAGGCCAAAACAAAAAGCCCATCTTAAACTGCTTTTGGCATGGATAAAGGTGGTGGTGCTGGTGTTATTCTGAGACTATTGTGGGCCATTATGTGACACTCATACCCAGGGTTGGTGACAACCAGGATTCTATGCTTGGGAGGAAGAGAGAACAGATGTAAGATCCACGAATTTCATTTTACAGTAGTGAATGTGGATTGCAAGTATCAGTACAAACTCAAGACCTATTTTACCTTAAAATGATCTCCTTGCTTTGTCCAGAAAAGGTAACTACACAAGTATCCACGAGTACTGCTAGTTCTGAGAGGGTGGTCCTCAAAGATCCCTTTCCACTGAAAGGTACGAGGGAATCTGGAGGTCTAGGCAAAGAACTGTGCCCGAGAAGTTGGAACAACTTTTCAGACCAGGCAGCAACAGAGCCCTCCGAGAAACTAAGGTATTTGAGACCTTAAGGCTGGAAGGACTCAGGAGCTAATCTGAATCAGAGGCTCCTACTGGCCAAAGATGGGACAATCTGAATATTAAAAAGGATAATATTTTACTGAATTGAAACAAACTATGCTTAAATCCATGAATTCACAATGCTACTGAACACTAACAACACAAAACGCTATTGGTCAGAGTTGAAGCACACTAGTGAACTCACAGCGAACTAATTCATTGATCTGAAACTGGAAATTAAGTGAGAAGAATAACTCACCTTTACTCCTATTTCATGTTACAACAGTTTTGTAGGTAACTAGGTAACAGAAAGTAAATTGGGGAAGATTCCCCTTAAAGAATTTTTCTGGGGGTGCCTGGGTGGCTCAGTCGTTAAGCGGCTGCCTTCAGCTCAGGTCATGATCCCAGGGTCCTGGGATCGAGCCCCGCATCGGGCTCCCTGCTCAGCAGGAAGCCTGCTTCTCCCGCTACCATTCCCTCTGCTTGTGTTCCCTCTCTCGCTGTGTTTCTCTCTGTCAAATAAATAAAAAACCTTTAAAAAAAAAAAAAAAGAATTTTTCTGGCTAGTTATTGAAAAAAATAATTAGAAAATTAAAATGTCACTGTTTGCAACCTCCAGTGAATTACTAGTTGGTCATCAATGGCTACTGGCTTCCCCAAACAGCAAACAGACCCTGTGTGTGTCCTGCTGGCAACAGCCTTAGGAAAACTAGCCAAACCAATGGCATGTGAATCTGCCTCCTGGGCAGAGAGGATTCACGGAGGGACAGGGCTATGTCAGCAGACAGTGCAGAGGAAGACTCCCCAGGAAAATAACCAGGTTTCTTCAACAAATAAATTTTGGTAAAACAGAAGAGGATGGGGTGGGGACCTATAGATGGAAGAGACATAAAGAGACACATCAACCAATCTCAATGCGTGGATCTTATTGGTATCTTAACTCCAACAACTAAAGAGGTTGCTGGAGTTTTGAACACTGGAGTTCTGAACATCTTTTGGACACAGATGCTGGAAATTTGAACACTGACCATTTGATGAATAAAGGAATGAATACCGTATATTAAATGTGGTAACAGCATCAAGAAAGTAAGAAAGTAAGAAAAGCACATAATTTCTAGAGACTTGCTTCCAAGTAAAATAGGAGAGGGAAAAAAGCTAGAGGACAGAAGATGTAAGAATGTGCATAACGGGCGCCTAGGGGGCCCAGTCAGTTGAGCAGCTGCCTTCGGCTCAGGTCATGATCCCGGAATCCTGGGACTGAGCCCCAGTCCTGCTCAGCCAGGTGTCTGCCTCTCCCTCTGCCCCTCACCCCGATCATGCTTTTTTCCTCTCTCTCACATTCTCTCTTTCAAATAAATAAGTAAAAATCTTAAAAAGAAAGAAATAGAAAAAAAAAAAAATACATCGGCCATAACTGGCCCATACACTGAAACTGGGTGGTGGGCTTGGGGGTTTATTACACTGTTTTGACTACTTTTGAGATTTTATTTATTTATTTGACAGAGAGATCACAAGTAGGCAGAGGCAGGCAGAGAGAGGAGGAAGCAGGCTCCCCGCTGAGCAGAGAGCCCGATGTGGGTCTCGATCCCAGGACCCTGGGATCATGACCTGAGCCGAAGGCAGAGGCTTTAACCCACTGAGCCACCCAGGTGCCCCAAGTGTCCAACTCTTGATTTCAGCTTAGGTCATGATTTCCGGGTCTGGGGATCAAGCCCTGCTTTGGGCTCCCTGCTCACTGTGGAGTCTGCTTGTCTCCCTCTTCCTGTGCCCCCCCCCCCACCCCCCGCTTGCACATACTGTCTTGCTCTCTCTCTCTAAAATAAATCTTAAAAAAAAAAGAAAGAAAACCTCTGTCCACACAAAAACTTCCCAAATGTTCACAGCAACATTATCCATAACAGCTGAAAAGTGGAAACAACCCAAACATCTACCAACTAATGAATGGGTATAAGATGTGGTCTATCTGTCATGTGGAACATGACCAGCCAAAGAAAGACAAAGTCCTGACACCACTACAACCTGGGTGACCCTTGAAAGCACTACGGCAAGTGAAAGCAGTCAGTCACACAAGGCCACGGACAACAGGGCCCATTCATGGGAAATGTCCAGAAGAGGCAAATCTACAGAGACGGAAAAAGATTCGCGGTTGCAGGCAGCTAAGGTTGGGGGTATTGGGGTACACTGTCCTGAAATTAATACCGACTCTGAGCGAGCTACTTGGAAGGCAGTCCCGGCTCATAAAATCAGCATAACGAGACAACTGAGCACAACCATTCTTGACGCGAGTAAATAAATGACAAAAACTTGGAACCCACTATCGGCACTAAGGTCGGTGACCTGAACCACTCTGTCCGGTGTCCTGCACAACCAGCTTCCCTGGCTGTTCCCAGCAACGAAGACGCAGTCAGGCCCTCCACGGAGGATATTCTTAAATGCCCTTCTTAAAGATCAGCACTGTAGCTCAATGATGACCCTCACATTCCTACGGTAAAAACCACCGACTTGGTGGTCTCTTTTGCTCCCCAGACTATAAGCCCCCCGGGGGCGGAGGCTGCCCACAGTGTCCAGCACAGCGCCTGGCCCACCTCTACGGGATGGGTGAATGGAAAGGGCGTTTCTGGCGTGGGGATCTCGCTCAGGTAGGGGAGCCGCATGGAGCCCAGCTTTGGGAACACAGTGTGGGAAAGCCGGTACAGAAGGCAGGTGTTCTGGTGGGTAGTGTGTGTGCTCACTGGAAGACAGACTTCAGTACGGCCCCGAGACTAGGAAGGCTCAGGCCCCAAGAGCTAATGACTCACATCTTAGGAGATGAGAGGTCTGAGAGGAGGGAGTGTTGCAAGAAGATCAGAGGAAATCAGTGGGGATTCTTCCCCAACCCAGCCTCGCTCAAGCGGGAGATGCATTCATTTGACGACCCTTTGAGGCACCTATCACATACCAGGTGATGTTTAGGCCCAAGGCAGGCAGGTACCAACGAACGAAGCAGATTTGGCCCTGCCCGACTGTAGCCGGAAGAGCAGAGAGCAGGCGGCTGTTACCTGCATCCCACGAGGAAGTCTGTCATCACAATCTAAGCGAGGAAGGAGGGCACCACGCGTGGGCTGCTGTGAATGCCCAACAAAGGGAGGGTGATTTAGCTTCACAGATGAGCGAGTGACGTCAGCTGAAACCAGGGACGAGTGGACAAGCAGGCTGAGGGGCTGATGACGACAGAGCTGGGCACAGGGGAAGAGCCTGTCACCTGGAGGGCTGTGCGAAGGGCAGAGGCCAGGCCATAGCGAGTAATGGTGAATACGGGTCAGGATGAAGCTGTGAGGCAGGAAAGAAGCCTCACGTAGGGTTGTTACGTGATCCAAAGCTCAGCTACTGAAAGGTTTTATGTACCGGAGGTCAGGGATGGGCTGGAACGTGGGGAGCAAGGGAGAAGGAGGGAGAAGGGGGACGCCCACACTCCCACCTGGAAGAATCACAGGGAGGCAGGGGAATGTGAGAGGGCAGATTGGACGTGACGCTGTCACAGCTGCCCCACCTCTGGGAGACCCAAGTGGAGGTGTCAGACAGGCTGCTGAGTACAGTCTGGACACTGGAAAAGAGGAGACAGCCAGAGGGATAAATCGGACGAGCGTACAGCCTATTCATGGCACTGAAAACTACAGGCACGGACGAGATCACCTTAGGAGTGAGTTCAGAGTGAAACGAGGAGGCAGTCCAGACAGAGTGCCAGGGCCAAGAGCTAAGCTAGCAAAGACTAGACAGCAAAGCGAGAGGTGTGAAGAAAACCAGACAAATGGGAGCTACCAGAACTAGGGGTCAGAAATGCCCAGTGGCCCTGAAGGATCACGTGAGAGGGGGTCAGCGAGTGTCCAACTCAGAAATAACTGGTAAGTGAGGGCAGGCGTGTTGTAAAGTGAGGCGGCAGAGGACGTGCAGGGCGAGGGAGAGATAGGGCTCACGGCTGTGAGGCAAGCTGGCCCCCGTGTGTTTGGGGTGGAGAGCTGGGCTGTCTTCACGCTGACAGGCCCTCAGGTAGTCCTGCTCTGACTGATCCTGACTCCTTAGAGTTTCAAAAGATGGATCGTTCGTAAAAATTTTAATTATTGGGGCGCCTGAGTGGCTCAGTCGGTTGGGCGTGTGCCTTCGGCTCAGGTCGTGATCCGAAGGGACCTGGGATCGAGCCCCACATTGGGCTCCTTGCTCAGCGGGGAGCCTGCTTGTCCATCTCCCTCTACCCCTTTCCCTGCTCGTGTTCTCTCTCCTTCTCTCTCTCAAATAGATAAATACAATCTTAAAAATTTTTTTAAAATTATTAATGTTTCTTTCTTTCAGTTCGCATGTGTTCAGATGTCTTGAAGCTACTGGTAATTTTTATTAAAGTTTCAGATACCCAGGCAGTGACATTCATACAACAAAATTCCTAAAAAGAATATTTGTATTTTAAAAATTGGGGCAAGAAATGTAAACTTCAAATACTGGCTGCCCATTTTCATCTTCACATTGCTCAGGATATTTCAAACTTACACAGCTTCCAAAAAATGATTTTTTAAAAATTAAAATCAGTCTACAGAAAACAGATACATAAAATACAGTTTTAAAATAGTAAACATTCTTAAATCCTCACCAGGTTTTCTTTCAAATGCAGAACTGATTAAGATCAGGGCGGTGTTAAGCTCCTGCACGGAAGAGGCCCCGTGACCTCCGGCTTCTGACATGCCATGATCACCACAAAGAATGAGCAAATTGGGTACAAGAGTCTCTCTCTCCTATAAGGCAGAGAAAAAATATTTCAATTGCATTCAGACTGAGGAGAACACGTGATCTTGTTAAGGAAACAACTTTAGATTTTATCTTTACTTTACAAATAGTTAACTCTTTATAAATGAGTTCGACTTTTTTCCCTAACCTATGAGCTTACAACTAGATCCAAGGGTCAAAACCAAATAATATCACAAATGAAACAAAGAGAATCATATGGAGGTCATGGAGCACAGGAGGGTTATATTTAGGGCCTCTCAGGGCAGAGGATTTGGGCCTGGTTTCTGTCTTTGCCACTGCTGACCACGAGAGCCTAGGCGCACGCCCTGTCACACCGGTCTCCCCGCGTCCAGTGGGATTGCCCCTCAGCCTGGGGCTCCAGCCCAGGGCCCGCGATGCTCCAGGGTGTGCCGGCAGGCTCTGCCCTGCTCTTGTTACTTCCTCCCCGGGACTGCACGTCCACAGAGGGCGCATCTGCCCCTCCCCCCTCCCTCACCAAGGCTCGGCTCTGTCTCTCACGCACGTCCTGAAGGACAGCTGCTCTATTATGCCTCAAATCGCAACTCTTCTCCCAGATGCTGTTCCCTCCTCCAGCCCCGTTTTCCTAGAATACTTCTGTACTTGTCGGTCATCCTCGCTTGTCCTTCCTGGCCACAGTATAAGCTCTACAGATGCCCAGACAGGCATTCAGGAACTAACAGGGGCATGAATGGGTCAATGGAGGACATAGAGCTTCTGGGATGCTGAGCCCGTGCTCTGTGCTTACAGGCAAACTGAGTGATGGTGGGAGTGGCGCTTACAGAGGTCTCAAGTCCACTTCAGGGACTCGGTATCCCCTAGGAGTCGCCGGCACAGCTGACCCTAGTGCGGCACGGCGCGCCACAGTGAGCCTCACCTCGGACAGCAGCGAGGTGTGGATCTTCATCAGGATGCTGTCCATCTCTTGGAGTTTGTGCCCAATCAGAGGGCTGCTGGGCCCAGAGACGTGGCCAATGTGGTCCAGCCCGAGGTAGTGGAGGATTAACACATCCCAATCCCCTCTTTTTAAGACTTTATCCAAGTGCCTTGTAACATTATCATCCACCTGTAAAGGGGGAAAAGTACGTATGAAAAGCTTCCTGTATTTCCCTTGATCTACACTCTCCAAGGAAAAGTGATATAGTCCTTTTAAAATCTAGGCATTTGGGGCACCTGGGTGGCTCGGTCGGTTAAGTGTCTGCCTTCTGCTTGGGTCCTGATCTCAGGACCCTGGGATGGAACTCCCACCGGGCTCCCTGCGCAGCGGGAAGCATGGAGCTCCCACCAGGCTCCCTGCGCAGTGGGAAGCCTGCTTCTCCCTCTCACCCTCCCATCTTGTGTTCCCTCTCTCACTGTCTCTCTCCCTGTCAAATAGATAAAATCTGTAAACAAACAAACAAACAAAAACTAGGCATTTGTTTTAGGTAAGAAGAATCAGAGTCTGAAAAGACTAAAAAACAAAACCAAACAAAACAAAAAAAAACAAACAAAAAATCCTAAACACAAACAGAAAAATCTGTCATAAAAAAGTTAAACAAATATTAGTATTAAGTTAAGCTTTCACTAATAATGTCCTTAGGTTTCCAAGGTACAACAGACAGAACATACTATACAGGTAATTTAAATGAGACGTGTTGGTCGGACAAAAACATTCTGTGGGTGCCCTACTGGGAATTAACCAGCACTACGCAGATGGCCAGGTCACACAGGCGCCAGGCCTCAGGAGACTGAGGGACTGGTGGGGTGAAGCTGAGGGCATCTAAGTCCCGTGTTCCGGGAGGAAAGATACAGCTCTGAGGCCCCAATGGGGCCGTGGGCCCGGTCAGCCCAGACCACTCAGCTGGTCCCCCTCCCGCCCACTGAGAAGTCTCTACAGAGGGAGGGGTCTCTGAGTGATGAGACAGAGGACGGGGAAACTCCCTCCTGGACCGCAACTGCTGCGTGTACAGGGGTCACCTGTAGGAAAGGATATTGACGTCAGAGTACAAACACTCTACCAGGCCCAGTGAAGTGAGCTGGTGTGGGTTCGTCTCTGCTCTATGCAGCCTCCCTCTGCTTCCAGGGTCAACTTTCTAGCTACGGGTCTAATCACTGCCTTTTTCCTTGTTGGAGCCGGCACTCCCGGCACGGGGCAGTGCCCCTCAGGACCAGGTTCCGCTCAGCTCTCCATCTGCCCTCCCAGCTCCCCACAGGGGACATTGCTGCATCAACAGGAGAACCAGCAGCCTCAAGGGTCCCAGGGAGGCCATGGAGTCCTCAGGCTCTGCCTTGTACCAATGCTGCCACCCCCATTCTGTCCACCTGGGAAGCCACCACTCACTTCTCAAAACAGCCTCAATGGCTCCCTGCTGGGAAGCCCTTCCTGATCCTCTATACCCCATCAACAGGTGCTCAGCTGTTCCAAGAGAACTTTGTTCACATCTCCATCAGGTTTATGTCCCTGGGTTGTAACTGATTATGTGAATGGACAATGTCTATAATCTCCCCATACCTCTGCCAGTATACTAATAAAAGCCACGTATAAAACAATGCTGTTTCTCGCTGACAGGGTATCAGACTCTAGTGTGACAAAGTTTTATTTTAAAAACTGACCTCCGGTGCTCGCTTCGGCAGCACATATACTAAAAACTGACCTCCGGGGGCACCTGGGTGGCTCAGTGGGTTAAAGCCTCTGCCTTTGGCTCGGGTCATGATCTCAGGGTCCTGGGATCGAGCCCCGCATCGGGCTCTCTGCTCAGCAGGGAGCCTGCTCCCCCCCTTGCCTGCTTCTCTGCCTATTTGTGATCTCCCCCCACCCGCCTCTGTCGCATAAATAAATAAATAAAATCTTAAAAAAAAAAAAAAAACCCAACTGACCTCTGTATAATCTGACACAAAAAACGAGGTTGTTCCATCATACTCCACAAAATGCTTTGGGAATAATTTCACCCATGTTTCATCTCCATAAAAGATAATTCTTTTCCCAGCTGCTTTTGCCTGTGTGATCACATTGTCTTCCAGCAGTGCAGGAGAATTGAGGTTCCTGACAACATCGATGAAGCCGGGAAGGCTCCCTGTCACCAATGCCTGCAGAAGGAAACATTCAGGAAATCAGACTACGGAATCCAAAGCACAGCATGGGCAGGAGCACCAAAGATCACATGAGGATGAAAGAGAAGAGCATGAAACTAGGACACCCCCGATACTGGGTCAGTGGTAGGGCGGAGGGGAATGCGCACACGGATTGTGGCAAAACTAGCAAACCCGCTCTCAAAGACTTGACCGTACTTCAGCCAATGAGAGGATGAAGGCCCTGAGGGGCACTGCCCCGTGCCGGGAGTGCCGGCTCCAACAAGGAAAAGGCAGTGATTAGACCCAGAGCTAGAAAGTCGACCCTGGAAGCAGAGGGAGGAGGCTGGGGCAGCTGAACGAAGTGGTGGCCAGAAAAGCTGCAGGTTATAGCAACTGAAGTAAATGGCAAAGTGTGGAACACACTGAAAACATGAACCTGTGTACCCAACTGCCCATCAGGTCCTCACCTCAGTTTCGAATCTGCCCTATGTGACAAGCAAACTCTGTGTACTCATCTTACAACCTAGCAATTCTAACGTCCACGTGAACGAGCAGCCTCTCACACACCTGGGAGGAAAGCAGTCTCTAAGCAAGAACTCTTAGAAATTCTCATAGTAAACTGGCCCAGGGGTGCTAGCGGGACACTCCTGCTCCGCGTGCACACGCGCACACGCACACACAGAGCACTGCTGTTTCTGGGAGGAAAGGGTGGGTGTGACATATCCCCATACCCTTCTGGTACAGAATTATGCCAACAACCTCCTTCACTTTAGCACAGAGTCTCAGAGGCCACCGTAATGGGCCACATGTCTTCTGTGACCTGGAGTTACCCAACAACCCAGGACACTGGCATCCAGGGACCACCTGGGCAATGAAAATAAATAGAAATCTGGATAATGCCAATAGGCCTAATTTTGCCAGGTCTTTAACAGCAAAAAAACCAAGTATGAATTAACCTGATTTCTGGAATGCCAGAGAAACTCACAAATCCTCTCCCCTAAGAGTAATGATAAAACAGGATAGAGTTGCCCAAAACAACCATTTTAAGACTTTGAAAACTTACCAAGGATTTACAATAAATTGAGAAGTTCTCATCTAAGACAAACTATTGAGTTTCAGTAAGAGCTCTGAGTAACCTTTTTTTTTTTTTTTTAAAGATTTTATTTATTTATTTGACAGAGAGGAGAGAGATCACAAGTAAGCAGAGAGGAAGGCAGAGAGAGGGGGGGAAGCAGGTTCCCTGCTGAGCAGAGAGCCCGATGCGGGGCTTGATCCCAGGACCCTGAGATCATGACCCGAGCCGAAGGCAGAGGCTTTAACCCACTGAGCCACCCAGGTGCCCCCCTGTGGTGTTTTAACATAGGCTGCTCTCCTTCCCCTACCTGTGCGATGTCATGGCCACGGGGACCTGGAGCTGCATGGAGAAGTCCCAGCTAGGGATGTGTTGAAAATAGGGAAGGCCAACATCACAGCTGCCTAAGGCGTCAATGCTGTTTGTGGTAACAGACAGGCCAAACATTCAGAAATGGGATCTAGCGGGAACCTGGGGGGCTCAGTCAGTTAAGCGTCTGCTTTTGGCTCAGGTCATGATCTCGGGGCCCTGGGATTGAGCCCCACATCGTCGGGAGAGAGCGTCTCTCTCTCCCTCTGCTTCAGCTTGTGTGCACTCTCTCTCTCTCTCTCAAATAAATACATAAATAAGATCTTTAAAAAAAAAAAAAAGGAATCTGGGTTGGGGCTCCTGGGTGGCTCAGTTGGTTAAGCGTCTGCCTCTTGATCTAAACTCAGGTCTTGATCTCAGGGTTGTAAATTCAATCCCCACATTGGGCTCCACACTGGGCATGGAGTTTACTTTAAAAAAATTTAAAAAATCTAAAAATGGGGTCTAGGGAATGAGACAGGTATAGATTTCTGTGAGCGCCCACTGAGCTGCGTGCACACACGGGCCTGATTGTGCACTCAGGAGAGATCAGACAATGCTAGTGACCCACTCCCTCCCGCTGAACGGGAGGCTGACTCACACAGCAAGTGACAGGGCAGGCTTATTAGGTGCCTGCACAGTGAGTACGAACCACACACAGATCCCTGGAAAGGGTGGAAGGCCCGCTTGTCTAAGCACAACCTGTGACCAGTCATTGGCTGGCCATTAACTACCCTCACCCAGGGGCGAGCTTTCCGAAGACCAGCTTAAAATAAAAACAAGAATTTAAAACAAAAATAAGCAGATACCAGTTACTGTGCAGTCCAGGGGAGACAGACTCTACAGAACAGGTTTAGGCAAGGAACTCACTGACAAACCAACAAGTGATAGCAAGAACTGCCACTCCTGGGTGGGGGTCAGAATCCAGAGTTGAAGCTGGGGCTCCACGGATACACCACATTTGTTAAATCTCACCAGACACATAAAAATGTCTGCACCGCACTGCGTGAAAATTCTACCTCAGTGAAATTAGTTTTTTAAAATGTGAGCCTCTCTCTCACCCCAGAGTTTTACTACTTACAGGTAGCCAGTTACTGTGGGTAAGTAGCTTTCATACTTCGTTCTGTATGTGCACAATGACAAACATACAATGGTGATAAACTATATAAACAATTCCGCAACTTGCTTTAATTTTCAGTTAATAACATATCTCGAACTTCTCTCCTCAGAAAACACAGAGCTACCTCATTTCTTTTTATGCAGCTACAAAGTACTTTGGTATTTGGAATGGGCGTGTTATTTTAACAAGCTTGCAGTTCCAGTGCCATTTGAGTTGGGACTTGAAGGCTCAAACTGTTGTCTAGGGGACAACAAACCATGTCTAGCGGAGGGATGGAGGCACAGTGGGGCTTTTCATGGGGAACATAGCAAACTGTGAAAGCCCCAAGGCTAAAAGAGGGTTGCACGCTTGGGGTATGTGTGATCCACCTGGATGAATGACACAGGAAGAGAGAAAGCAGCTCAGACGAGGGCGAGGTAACCCAGGGACGGGACCACGCAGACTCGAGGCCTGGGTTACCAGGCAGATATAAACCAGTGCCGGGTTTGAAGAAGAGCCCCTGGTTTGACTGGGCCCGGGCACAAGGAGGTGCTGGGAGACTTTGAGCGTCCTGGCTGGAGCCCGCAGCGCACTGCACCAGGCGGCAACAGTGCAGGGGCTGGCTCAGTGTTGAGAGCGCCTGTTTACCTCATTTCACACGGAGAAGAGGTCATCATCAATCTTCACATTTTTACAGTGTGATAGACAGAAAGTGGGCTTAGAGATGGCTTTAGTTTGCCTGGCCCTGATTATTAGTGCAGAATCTGTTCCCATGTTTACTCGTCATTTCAATGTCTTCCTTTAGGGATTTCTTTATATCCGTTGCCACTGGACTGTTGTCCTTGGTCAGATCTCTCTACACATTATGGGCTTAACATCTTGTTTGTGATGTCAACTGTTAATAATTTTTCCAGTTTATCATTTGTCAGTTGACTTGATTTATACTGTCTTCCACCACATAAAGGTTTTTGGTTTCCACGTGGTCTAATCTATCATCCTTTTCCCGGGGTTTTGATAAGGTACTTGCCTCCTTCTCATACTAGGCTGCATTCCCACTGACATTTTTGTGAGGGCAGGGACTACCTGATACCCTTCACCCCAGGAAGTGTGCAGGCAGCTGGGAGCCCCAGGAAGTCTAAGTGAGAGCCCAAGTCTGCCATCACCTTGGACGTCGTCCTGCAGTTGTTGTGGCCTTGGAAACAGTGGTTTCTTGCCTTCTGAACGAAGGGGAGCTCTGCAGAGACTACTGGAAGAGGATGTGCCCTGGTCACCCTAATCAGCAGTGACCAACAGAGGCTCTGGATCCAGACACACATAGGCTAGCGTCGGTTTGTGATGCCAGCTGTGTGGTTTTACCACTTCAAGCCTGTTTCCTCATCTGGAAAATGGAGCAGATGGCAGTGCCTGCCTCATGGAGCCCAGGTCATGGGGCTGTTGTGACAGCACATGACACAATGCCTGTGCTCTGTGCTCACTGCAGTCAGTTGGTCAGTACCTGCGCTTTATGGTGACTATAAGTTCCCTAAAGAAAGGAAAAGCATTCACAAATTAGTTAACATGAGAAAGTGCTATGAAAGTGCTATTAGTCTTGAATCGTTAAGATCAGCATTTTGTGACAACTGCATCAATACCTCAAGATTAATATATCCCTTCCCTAACAGGAGGCAAGGTAGGGGACACACTCCTTAACTAACACTACCCAATCCTACCAAATTCTAGAGCTGTGTATCCCTAACTCCAGTATTTCCTCTTCTAGCTCTCCACTGCTGGGGAACGAGGAGCAAGAATCTGCAAAGGCCCCAAAACAAAATAAACAAAATGAAGCACAACAATGGTCCATGAAATGACACAAATGGGCTGGGAACGGGAGGCCCTAAGAACCACAGCAGCAGACACGCAGGTCTGGACATGGCCTGGAGCCTGCACACCCACTTACATGCTTTCTTATGAACCTACTCAGATTCCTTACCAGAATGAAGGAGGAATGGGTTCCTTCCACATCTTTGATGGAACAGATATAGAAATCAGTGCTCCTGACAGTGAGGAGTTTGGATGCCTTTCTTCCAGCTTTCACAAGTCTGGTCTCAGCAGAACGAGCATTCCTGAGAGGCCATCCCTGAGCTTCTTGACTAAAGGTGCCCCACTCTCTCCGTTCCTCGTCAATGTCATATTCTCCTCCCTGATCCCTTCCACAGCACTTATCACTTTCTGAAACTATCTTTTTTTTTTTTTATTGTTCTACATTTTTTTTAATAATTTTTTTTAATTAATTTCTGAAACTATCTTATTTATTTGTATACTTACATATCTTTTGTTCCCTCAATTAGAAATTAAGCTCCATGAGGATAGGACACTTGTTCTTCACTGAATTCCTCTTATCTAAAATAGTGTGTGATACACAGAAGACGTTCAATAAATACTGCTGAATGAAGGACACACTACATCCCAAAGTTGCAGAGAGTGGGAAACTCAAGAAAATAAGTCAAGGAGAGATGCGGTATTAACTCTTTCAGTCTCAGACTGGATGTTTTATTTATCCAGTAAACAATTACGGAGTACCTGCCAAATACTGAATCAGGAGTGGCTCCTTCTCACCAAATAACAAGGTGTCACATGATCAGCTATAGATGTAAGGCTCCAGCCAGAGACCTTTTTACCGTACCAGTCACATATTCACAATCTTTTAAGCTCCTCTGTCCCGTTCTGCCTCCTCCCCGTTACTCACGCTTTCAGTTTAAACTTGAGTGTAATTTCCTCAGGCAGGCTTTTCTGACCCTCGATCTACACTGAGCCCCTCCCACCCCACCCAGTAAAGAGCATCACATCCTGCTCTTTCTGATCATCATGCATTAATCACACTTAAAACTACAAATTAGTTTGCTCATTTGCTTAATGGCTATGTCTCTCACAAGTGACTAAAAGTTCCACGAAGGCAGAAACTATTTTGCCCTAACTGCAAACCCATTACGGAACTGACGCACGGTAGTTGCTTAATAAGTAGTTCTTGAGCCAATCAATACAGCTTTACTCTCTTCTCTTTTTTTTACTCACAGTTCATAGGTAAAGCACTATGCACTTCAAAGCCATAGTCACTAGGTTGAACACCTCAAAGTGAGTTATACAGTAGAAACAGTGACAACTGTTGAGGCCGGACCATGCAGGCTCGGTCATTATTTATACCACAGCTGTGGACAAGTCATCTAACTTACCACGACTTATAACACATTAAGTCAAACTGTTTACCTTGATTCGAGGCATAGTAACTGTAGGCAGCTTTGCTTCAGCCACAAAACTGTGAGATGCTCCTTTTTCCACAAGATAAGTTGTGTAGGGCATAAATTTCACACCCTTTGACCCAAACACAAAATCATCTCTCAAGCCATCTATCAGCATAATAACAACTTTTCTGAATAGAGGTGGTGGGAGCTTGGTCCAGTTGGAACTGATTCCTAAAAATGTTTGAAAGGAAAAACAAAATTAAGTTTTAAACTGTATTTAGCACCCAAGCACCTTATAATCTACTTCTGGCCTACTTCTCTAGCACATATGCTGTCCTATCTACCTATCCCAAGCCAAAGGACCTGTTACTGGACAGTGCGGGGATGACGAGGAAGCTGAAGGAGCCCCCGTATTAAGCATGAATTGCCCTGTGCACGGTGAGTACTGGGGGAGGGGAGTTCCTTCGTGAGATTCCTGGATATTTGACATTTAGGGAACTTGATTCAAAACACACGGCAGCAAGTAGGGGATGGGCAAGCGTCTACAAACTGTGTCGACACAGTCAGTGGCTGGTATTGTGTAGACCTAGCCAAAAACAGGAAAGCCTTTACCTAGCGTGTACTACTGGGTAAAGGAGGGCTCCTGGGGGGAAAGGGGGGGGTCTTGGAAGAACGTCATAGAAGAAAACGCGGTGGTGGGGCTCAGCAGGAATCTTTTATCTGCTGTCTCACTGAGCAAAAAGGGTGCCTAGAAAAGGGAGAGACGCCACGGACTGTCCGGAGAAGGGGGCGGGGTGTGACTGGCTGAGACGTCGGCAGACTAGGGAGCGCGGGTGTAGGGAGCTTTCTTCGCGGTGACCAGGCTGGTAGCGGAGGTTGCCACAAAGCCGTGGGATACAGAGAGGCTGAGGCGGTAAAAAGAGGACTCCAGGGTGTGGGGACCAGAAGAGGAGAGCACTCGGAAGCCCCGAAAAGTCTGGGAGGCGAGGCTCGTGAGGAGGGCCCTTTGGCGAAAGCGGGGCCCGGGGAGCGGAGACGGCCGGGGAGGGGTCCGTACCAGCCGAGGGTTCGGGCGCTGGGGGCTCTGCTTGGTGCTCGGTCCTGGAGGAACGAACCGGGGCTGGGAAGAATCCCCGAAGGAAAAGCGCGACCCCGAGCACCTCGATGACCACGCAGCAGGCGGCGAAGGTCCCGGAGCCCAGCCGCATCGTGCCCACCCGCTGGGCCGGGCTACCGGTTCCCAGACCCGGGCACAAGCCTCGTCCCGCACGAGCTGCTCCCGGGAGCGGCGCCTGAACAAGCGTGAACCGGCCCGCATACCAGGCGCCGGCTCAGCGCGTCATCACGTCCGCCGTCGCGCCGGAACTACGCAAAGGGAGCGCGCTTGCGGGTGCTGGGAGTCCCCACAGTCCCGACCCCCTTGCGAGGACTTCCGGCGCGTGCACGGGCGAATTCCCTCCGGCCCGCGAGGCCCCGCCCCGCGCGCCAGCGGGCCGCGCTGGGTCCGATTCCGGAGGTGGAAGGCTTGCTGTGTGCCCTGCCTCCTGCTAGGAGCTGTCGCCGTGTCGCGTCAGCCCGCCGCGTAAGGTGCCGTCGCCCTCAGAGCCCTCACCTTTCACGGGCAGGTGCGTGCCCAGGGCGCCTTCAAACTGCGCCGCCATTCCATCGCTAAGTGACCCGGAGGCGGTCGCGTCTACTCCCTGGGTCTGGGCGTCCCTGTGCGGGTTAGACGCCGGGCACTGTTGAGACGGCGTGCAGACCCCTGTGCTGGCAGGTGCCTCTGACCCCCGCCGCTCCCCTAGGGCGCGGGGCTGACACCCCAGCGCGCAGTAGGAAGGCCAGCTGCTTTTCGTCCCGGGAGGCGGACTCTGGGGCTCTGTGCCCGCAGCCCCGCGGGCATCGGGCCGTAGGGCTCTCCAGCTGGGGCCACGCCTCCTTCGGAGAGCCTTCCCTCCGGCGTTGCAGGGACCCGAGTCCCGTTCCCCTGCCCGAGGCGGGCTTGAAGGTGTGTCTGCAGGCCTTAAATGGGGCCCTAAAACAAGTCTGTGACCTCAGGCTATGACGGTTATAGCTGTCTATCCCCTTCTCCCCGCGCTCACCCACCACCAGTGTTAATAAGAACCCTCAACAACAGCGGCTTCTAGTTTATCACCTGCCAGGCACCAGGCCAAGCCCTTGAAGTTATTTTGTTTGATCATCACAGGAACCCTTTAAAGCGGTCATTATTCTTTATTGCAGACCAGGAGACGTTGAAGTAACATGTCTAAGGTGACACAGCTAAAGAGCCACGGAGCAAAGATTTAGAGCTAGTCGCCTGATAGCCTGTGCTTTGAATCTCCACACTTTGTTGACTTTCAAGAAAAAACAGCACATCCTCCCTTCCGGGGTCTTTGTTATGGGCTGAATTTTATCCTTCCAAAAATTCATGTTGACATCCTAAACCTCAGTGATTGTATTCGAAGATACATTTTAAGAAATAAGTCAAATTAAGGTATTAACTTTAAAAATAAAACTGCTAGTTATTTTACCAGCCAAGTAGGTTTGTTCAGAAATGCAGAGAATTGTAGTGCCAGACCAGCAAGTTACCGCAAAGCCATGGAAGAGGTTCTGTTATTTTTATTTAATTGATTTTTGTTTAAGTACGCTCCACCAGCGTGGAGCCCAACAGGGCTTGAACTCACAAATACTCTGTTTCTCCTCTATGTCTGTGAACCTCTAGGATGGATGGGACTCACCGGTGGTCACACTTGCATTAGAGGTTCAACTAGAGCACTGCTTTTTTGCCCCTCAATGCTGGCCTCTAAAAGTGAAATATATACCTGGTCACTGACTATTTCAATTCCAACTCAACCCCAGCCAAGGATTTTGGAAGGTCTCAGAAGTCATGCAGAGCCCTTCCACCTTCCAACCTGGGAAGGGTGCTGCTGTCCCCACTCTGCCTGGGGAGCCCCAGGTTCTGGTACGGCACTTGGTAGACACATGTGGATTTTTACAGGTCTGGTTTCAGGGGCCTACCTGCCCTCATGTGCAGCCTTTTGGGGGCTAGTGGGGCCCTCCTGGCACTGGCTGGATCCTTCATCCCCCCTGAATGATTAATAGTAGACAGTCAGGTCTCAGACAGGACAGTCCTTGGCCTCCGACCATCCAGGCAGGCATCTGTGGTCCTCCCGCTCAGGCCAGCTGAGGTCTTGACAATCCCCATGGCCAATTATTAAGCTGACTGCTCCTCGGAATTCAACAGGTCTATGGACAGTGTAGAGAGCCCCTTGAGATGTTTCCATTGCTGACATCTGTGTGGTTGAGACAAGCGCCTCCTCTCTCGCAGCCTGCCTGCCTGCCAAGAGAGGGCATAACCCCCCCAAAGTAGAATGTAGCCCTGGCCCCAGCAGCCACACAGCAGACTGGCCCTGGAGTCCTTTGGCCTCCCGGCTGTAGTATAAGCCTTTGACATGCATACTCACTAAGAATCAAGGGTATAGGAGCAACTGTGTCTTCCAGCAAGAAGTTTCTCACTGAGACTGCATGGTCTCAGAGAGCCCCGTGCATGACCCAGGGTCTGTGGCCATTTATTTATTTATTTATTTATTTGACACAGAGAGAGAGAGCGATCACAAGTAGGCAGAGAGGCAGGCAGAGAGAGGGGGAAGCAGGCTCCCCGCTGAGCAGGGAGCCCGATGCGGGACTCGATCCCAGGACCCTGAGATCATGACCTGAGCTGAAGGCAGAGGCTTTAACCCACTGAGCCACCCAGGCACCCCTTCTGTGGCCTTTGAAAAGCATTCCGAGTGTGGATTTTGTGGAACAATCCTTGAGCCTCCACTGCTTCATTGAGCAATAGTTTCCTAACTACCATTGTATTTGCTTTCTGCTCTTGTAAAGGAGACAGAAGAGACAGGAAAACGAGCCAGTTTGTTCTTTGGGGATGGGTGGTTAATGTTGGGGGGGGCGGGTGTGACTCCTGGGCTCCCTCCTCTCAGGGACACAGGTGAGGTCTGTGTGCCTTCCCATCTCTGAGATGCAGGAGCCTTGAGTCCCACGAAGAGCACAGTTGCTTTTTCAGCAGTTGGAAGAGCGTCTTGCCATCGGGGGAGGACAGGAAGAGCCCTGGACGGGCGGCTGCAGCCCCTGACCCCAAGGGGACC
>CM053604.1:71049-93741 GCA_028646535.1 Procyon lotor
TGTATGTGTGCGTGTGTGTAGACGAGGGACAAAGGGTCCACATCTGCACGTGTGTGTGTGTGACGAGGGATGTAGAGTCCACATCTGCATGTGTGTGTAGACGAGGGACGTAGGATCCACATCTGCACGTGTATGTGCGTGTGCACGTGTGTGCGTAGATGAGGGACGTAGGGTCCACATCTGCACGTGTATGTAGACGAGGGATGTAGGGTCCACATCTGCACGTGTGTGTGACGAGGGATGTAGAGTCCACATCTGCACGTGTGTGTGTGTGACGAGGGATGTAGAGTCCACATCTGCATGTGTGTGTAGACGAGGGATGTAGGGTCCACATCTGCACGTGTGTGTGTGACGAGGGATGTAGAGTCCACATCTGCACGTGTGTGTGTGTAGAGGGACGTAGGATCCACATCTGCACGTGTATGTGTGCGTATGTGTGCGTAGAGGGACGTAGGGTCCACATCTGTACGTGTGCACGCGTGTGTATAGATGAGGGATATAGGGTCCACATCTGCATGTGTATGTGTGCATGTGCATGCATGTAGATGATGGATGTAGAGTCCACATCTGCACGTGTATTTGCATGTGTTTGTGTGTGTGTGTAGATAAGGGACGTAGATGCTATTGCATATCTGGGGGGAAACGGGCCCAGAAATTTAGAATAAAATAAAAAGAAAACAAGTTGCCCTTTTCTCTAACACAGTAGCAGTTACGGTGGAGGGCACATCATGTAGAATCCATGGGAAAATTTTGCCAAAGGTCAAGGCCATGAGTGACCTGAGCGGCAGCTGGCACAGCCCCCTGCATGGAGGTCAGGGAGGCACCGGGCCCCGGCTGGGGTCTGCTGAGTCCCGCGCCAGCGAGGGTTCCCTTAGTGTTTGCCCAGCATGGCCAGACGCAGACACGCAGCCTACGTGGGAACCGGGCAGTACTTACTTGGTACTACACTTAGCACTCGGGTACTACTCACAGGGTAGGACTGAAGGACTTTGAGTCCTGATCACGTGAGCTCCCATTATTCCGACACCGGACCCCTGACCCCACCGTCAACTGTGCAAAGACCAGTGCAGACACCATGCAAGCCCACCGCAGGGCCCCTGAGCTCCTGGGCGGGGAGGGGAGGGGAGGGGAGAGAGGGGAGGGGAGGGGAGGGGAGGGGAGGGAGGGGAGGGGAGGGGAGGGGAGAGAGGGGGGACCCCCCCCCCGCCCACGGCTGTGCAGTCACAGCGAGGAGACAGTTTCGGTCTCAGCAGGGACACCTGGGGCCAGTCCATGATTAGGGCATCGGGCAACCCCTCCAGAAGGAACTGAGCCGGACTCACCCGGCCTTCTACTTAAACCAAGCTTCCAGGTGCTCATCCACTGCTTCTATCACCCCCCCCACCCCGGCCCACTGGCAAAAGAATTCATTTTACCAACGAAATCAGCGCCAGGCCTGTGGCTGGGAAGTGGCACCACTGTGACATGAGACAGCAGAGCCAGGAGGGGCGGGAGCCGGCTGTCAGCTCAGCAAGAGCCCGGGCCACTACGGAGCTTCATGCGGCACCGCGGCCTGGTCCTCAAGAGGCCACAGGCCTTCCTAGGGTGGAGGGGAGGGTTCCCGACAAGGGGAGAGAGATCCGGGTCCCATCAGTTAGGGCGTCGGGCCACCTCCCACCCCGCGTGCGTACGGTCCATCGGAGGGTCTGGGCCAGCGCTTAGTGAGACCAGGCAGCAGCCACGAGACCCAAGCTGCCTGTGTCTGGGATCAACGGCCCCCTCTGGGGCTCCCCAGTCAGACACCCCCAAGAACGGGTGAGGGAGCTTCTGTGCCCCCCGCCCGTCTGGGCGCTGCACCCGGGGTCTGTGAGGGTTGGATCTTCTGCAGCCCAGTCCCCACCTCCCCCGCACACACGGAGAGCGCACAGCCGCTGAGCTTGAATCCGGAAATCAGACCCCGCCACAGGACAACACAGAAAGCTTTATTCATCCACACGGCTCCCGGGAGAGGCAGGCTCACTTCAGTATGCTGTCGTCTTGGGCTGAAAGGTTCAAAGGAAAACACTCGTGTTATTACACGCTCGGGCGACCCCAAAGGACCACTTGACACGTCGGTGCTGCGCAGCCCAGGGCCCGGCTACAGTGGGGAGCCCGGCCGAGTGCTGCCTCCCCTCTTCTCCCGACGGCAGCCACGGCGCTGCCTGGTTCCCGGCCGGGGCCTCTGAAGGGGGCACCTTCCCCAACAACTCACCTCCAAGGCCCAGGGACCGGGGCCTCGCCCAAGGCAAGGGGTCACCGCGTCCCGCACACCCACGGCCCTGCGGCCTCTCTCCCCCGGAGGACCCACGGGCCAGTGCTGGGAGAAAGGAGGCAGCGCCGACCCTCCGCCTCGGGGCTCGCCTGGAGCAGCACCCCTACCTTTCTGAAGCCCAGCAGAAGACAGAGCTTTAAGATGCACTAAGTCCAGTACCTTCTGCCAGTTCTCTCTCGATCCGTTTCCGCTCTTCCTCCTTCTTTCTCTCCCCAGCCGCTACCCTCCTCTCCTCTTCTGCCCGAGGTTTCAGGTAACCTGCGTCAGGAAAGTGTGAGACGGGCACGTACTTTCAGCGTCTTCACAGAAACGCTGCACAAAAGGAACTTAGTGCACCGTGAATGCCCAGTGCGGGTGCTTCCCACTGCTTTCCCTCCACCACGGCCAAGGCCCGGCTAGAGCTCAGCAGGCCACCCGACCCTGACCCCGGCTGCTCCGCTCGGCTCTCCCGGCCACCACAGGCTGCTGGCGGCCGACGCGGCACTCCTCCGGCACCCACCTGGCACCCAGTCTTCAACAAGAACTAGCCACGGTCCGGTTCCCCGGGGTGCCCGATGTCAGAATGCACTTCGGGTCCTGAGCACCCGCGCTAATCCCAAAGCAACCTACGCTCAGGAGTCACGCTCGCTCGGCTCCCGGGGCTCCCAACCATGCCCCCTTCCTTGCCCTTCGCTGGGGTTTAGGAGACGGCTCGGGAAAGCCCCCTTGGCTGTGAGAAACCCCAGGGTCACCCGCGGCCACTCACTGTAGCGCTTGGCTCCATACGCCATTCCGAGGAACAGGGCGGAGTAGCGGCCGAGCTGCGGAGAGACGTCGGTCAGGGCCGGGGGCGCAGGCAGGGCGGGGGTCCCGGGAGCGCGGGGAGTGCGGACCTGGGCGCGGGTCCCGGGGAGGGGGCTCCCCGCCCGCGAGGCCGGGGGCGCAGGGCCGGGGTCCCGGGAGCGCGGGGAGTGCGGACCTGGGCGCGGGCGCGGGTCCCGGGGAGAGGGCTCCCCGCCCGCGGGGCCGGGGGCGCAGGGCCGGGGTCCCGGGAGCGCGGGCAGTGGGGGTGGGGGGTGGCACCCGCGGGGACCCGGATCCCGCGCTCCCTGGGGTTGTGCACGGCTGGCCGAGCCTGGTTCACCTTGATGAGCGGGGAGACCTGCACCGGCGGCACCATCTTGTCCGTAACCTTCACGCCGGAAGCACAATCGGCGGAGGACGCTGAGCCCGGAAAGCTGCGGAGACGTAGGCGCGCACAAGGGCAAACGCATGCGCCGTCGGGGGTAAACAGGAGCAGGACGCGCCCCCCGGTGGACGGAGGTGGAACAGCGCGCGCCCGCTCGGGGCGGGGATCGCGGGAGGCGCGCGGCTCGCGACCAGCTGCGCATGCGCGACTGCGGGAGCCGCAGGTGTAGGCCGGGCGGCCGGGGCGGGCCGGGGGTGTGAGACCTCGGCCTACCCTCCGGCCGGCTGCAGCCCCAGACTTTGTCCGGCGGGGCTGACACCAATGGAGCCCGCCCATTATACGTCCACATGTTTGAAAAATGTCAGTCAGGCTCCCAAAGTGCAAAATAGATCACCCTCTGTCCTCCTGCAGTGTCTGCGCCCTCCCGTCAGGCGAGTGGGGGAAGGGTCCCCCCCATTCCCGCCCCGCGGCTGGAGGATGGCCTCCAGCCACATCCAGGCCCACGACCACCCCAGGTCAGCCGCAAGGACCGCCCAAGAAGAGCTCATGGTCCAGAAGGGGGTTCGAGGTTTGGGGCTGGGAATCCGGGGTCACTAACGTGACCCGAGTGCCCGCCCCTTGCTCCGGGCCTCTCACCCCGTTGGGGTGAGGTGGGGGTGCTGTGGCCAACTCCTGGACTCAGGCCGGGTTGGCCATGGTGGCCTTGGGACCCGTTCCTGGGACGGCACTGCCTTGGGTGTCCCTTAGGGCTGCCCCCAGCCTCAGCCCCAGCCCCCCAGCAGAGCAAGCTTCCTCACTGCAGGAGTCTCTCCCGCACAGGGGGCTGGGGTCTTCCTGGGAAGGGCACCCTAGGAGAGCCTGCTCCCCGACTCCAGCCCTGGGGAGCCTGCACCCCAAGCTCCAAGGTCCACCTCGACCAGGGCCTCAGGGACCAGTGGGGCTCCCGATGGGCCCTCCTTCTCTCACGTCTGCTGCTCGCGGTGGGTGGGGCTAGGAGGCCACACCTGCGAGTTACTCTGTCCCACTCCGAGTCGCTGCTGGTCTCCCCCACTTCTGAGGTTAGCCCTGGCAGAGACATGACAGGGCCAGCCACGGGTGTGCACCGGGGTTCCCCGAAGATGGAGCAGTGGTGGCCCGACAGCTTCCCAGCTGGCTGTGCTGACACGTGGTTCCCAGAGCGACCCCTTTGTGTTGGGGCGGGGGTCTGGCAGGAGGGCCCTCATGCCCTCCTCGGCCTGCACTGCTCCCAAGGAAGCCCCCTGAGAACCAGAGCTTGGGACTCACTGGGGACCCCGGTACGCCGGAGGGGAGCCCACTGCTCTCAGTCTTCACAACCCTTTTGCTTCCAAAGAGAACTTAACTCTAAACCTAAAGAGAACGAAATGCAGAGATTTTTACTGCGGGGCACAAGGCAGTTGTTCAGTAAATATGTGTGGAGGGGAGGGGCCCAGGACCCAGGCCCCAGGCGCCTCCAGAGTCCTGGGCCCCTTGCTCTGCAGCCCGCTCTGGAGTCCTGGCTCTAGGCCCCTGGCTAGGAAGCTGGGACATCGCCTGTGTGGTTTCCTGGGCTGAGGCTGGGCACGAGGGGGCCCATCTTCTACGGCCACCAGGCCCTTATCTGGGGACCCCTGCCTATACCCTCCGTGGCCGCCTCTGCCAGGCCTGGGGTAGGGGGTGTCCTTCCCAAGCCCCCTTGTTGCTCCGTGAGGGCACCATAAGCACACATAGACCCCGCAAGGCCCAAAACAAACCTCTTCAACCGACATGCCCGGTGACAAGGCTGAGGGCACACCCCACTCTCACCCCACCCCATTCTTGCCCTTGGCATCTAGGCAGATGACCGCAAGGGGCAAACATGTTCTTCCTTCCCTGGATATTAAAATAAACAAGACTCCTCAGCAATTCCTGCTTCCAGAGTCAAAAATAAGTGTCTCTTGGGCTGAAGGTGAGGCCAGGGTGCTGGTTAGGGGAGCAGCTAACGGGAGCCTTCAGGGGGGCGGCCGGGGCTGGGGGCGGGGGTCTCCGGCACACATGCCCGTAATCACAGGGGGAAGACCCCTGAAGCTGGGGGAGACTCGCTTCGGCCCTGGGCCCTTCCTGAGGGTTGAGGGGCCTCCCACCTGGCTCAGGCCACGGGAACCGGCGGCTGACGGCTCTGCACCTGTCGGGGCCAGCTGTCCGCTCTGAATCCTGATATTCTCCCTGGAGCCGGGCTCCATGGCTATCTTTAGTGCCGCCAGCCCAGGAAACCTCCCCAGGGGCTCTGCCCGAGTCTCTGGCCTTTCCCACGTCAGGGGCCTTCCGAGCACAGAGCTGGATCCCTTCCCCTTCTCGGCTTGGTGGTCCCAGTCCTCCGGCCCCGCCAGGGTCTCTCCAAGCACCACAGTCAGACCCTGCCCGACTGGGAGCACAGCCCAGCCCTGGTCTCCCATGTTAGTCACGTGTCCTGCCTCTGGGAGTCCTCCAGGCAGAACCCAGGGAGCCCCCAGGCCCCCCCCCGTGGATCATGCCTCCCCAAGGTCCGCGGGGTGTCTGTTTTCCCATACTCAGTGCAGGCAAACGGGGGGCTGCCTCTGGGATCACAGAGGTGTCAAGTGACTGAAGGGGAGGTCAGTGACCTCCGAAGGACAGGACCCCTGCCACGGTGGCGCTCACTTGTGATGCAGTTCCCAGATGTGCCCTAGGGGACCCCTGCTGCTGATGCCCCCTCCGAGGTGCAGGAACAGGGCCCTGAGGGTTGTTCTCCAGGTGTGAAACTGCCGCCCCCTTCATTCTGTCCCCAGGCCTTCTCCTAACCCTCACCCTTTCGCGCCCCTAACCTGCACTCCCCGCCACCCGGGACTAGGGCACCCGGCCCGTGACCCTGTGCCGACCTCTAGTGTCTGACCACCACCCCCCACAGGCACCTAGGCCAGCTCCCCTCCCCAGACTCCGCCTGCCGGCCATGATGTAGTGGGGAACCTGGCTGAGTGCTGGCCCCGCGCCCGGCCCATCCGGATGGCCCCCATCCGAGACACGTTACCCTACTCTGTGCCAGGCAAGGGCCCCAGTGAGGCAGGGGGGTGAGGGCACACACGGCCCCCAAGGCTACTCACGGCGACTTTGTGCAAATCTAGGAAAGGTCCCCCTTCCTCTGCCTCCCGCAGCCTCCCAGGTCCTCATGCGGCGGGCCCTGGAGGTGCACGGAAGACAGAAGAACAAAGCCTTCTCGGCGAGGTGCCTGGGAAGCCGGGGACCCTGCTGAGCAGGGCAAGATGGGGGCATCTGAGTCGCCCGCCAGGTGCCAAAGCTCACTCTGCACTTGTCCAGTCCCCAGGGCAGCCCCGGGCCTGTCCTTGTAGGGAGCGGCAGCCGGAGCCTGAGCCGTCCTGGGGGACTGGGTAGGAGCTTAAGACGGGCGACCTGGGCAGGGAGGGCACAGACCATCACCTCAGGCCGACCCAGGCATGGTGAGTGTGGCCAGCAGGCCCCTGGGGCAGGAGCGGGTGTGAGTGTGCCTGCCTTTGCGCAGGGTGTGCGCCTGTGACTGAGCGTCGCCTCCATGAGTGTGCTTTGTGCGAGTGTGTGTGCGCGCACGGGCTGAGTTTGTTGCCGGGTGTGCGGTGGGGCAGCTCTGTGCCGTGGGGCAGCTCTGTGCCCGGGGCTGCCTCAGGCACATCTGCGGTGGGAAGACGGAGGGTCCTGCTCTTCACGCCGGAAGGGGCCCTAGACCAGCCTCGCCCACTTGCTGGCCGCCTGCGCCTCCATTTGCTCCTTGGACATCCGGGCCCAGCTGGCTCCTGCCCGGATGGCAGACGGAGCAGGGCCAAGCTCAAGATGAGCCCTGGGCGCTGTGCTGTCGGGACCCGGTCAGGGCGGCCCCAGCCTAGGGGCCCCAGTGCTATGGTCCACCCGTCCTCGGTGCCGTCTTCCAAAACACCAGCCTGGAGGCCCCTCAGGCTCGATGCTCTCACATTAGGCCAGCAGGAAGACTAAGAAGAAGGAAGGGGGGGGCCTACGGGCCCAGCGGGCATCATCCAACGTCTTCTCCAACTTCGAGCAGACTCAGATCCAGGAGTTCAAGGAGGTGAGGCTTTGCTTTCGCCCCAGGACCCCTGCACCCAGGAACTCCTACCCCAGGGGTCCCCTATAAGTCGTAACGCAAATGACCGAAAGACCCTGCCCGAGCCTCACTCTGGAGTTGGTGAGGGTAGACGTCTGGACTCGCACGGGGCAACCGGCCTGGCTGCCCCGTGACCCCGGCCTCGGTTCCAGGCATTCACACTAATGGATCAGAACCGGGATGGCTTCATAGACAAGGAGGACTTGAAGGACACCTACGCCTCACTGGGTAGGTGCCGTGGGACAGAACTCTGCCACAGGCCACCTCAGAGTGTCCTGCAGTCCTGGAGAGCCTTGCTCTGCGCCTGGGTCTCCCAGCCCGATGCCCCATATCCTGGGGGCTGTGAGGTGGCGGGCCGGGCCTCCCCTAGGGGAGGGATCCCTCCGGTTCGACCAGGGTATCACGGGTCGCACAGCCAAGCGTGGGCATCCTGGATGGGGAGGTTGAGCCCAGCGCTCCAGGGGGGTGCTGACACCCCCGAGGGACACCACTGCGTGGGGAGGCTCGTCCTCCTTCCCCCAAGCCCGGTAAGGAGGCCCAGAAACAGACCTGGGAGAAGACGTGGAGGACGGCTCATGGTCCTCTGAAGAGCCAAAGGCTGGCCCTTTCTTCCTCAACTTCCCGTCTGGGGGCATGTGCTCAGCCTGAGGCGATCCCAGGGGAGGACGGGTAGGTCTCTTCCCTCTGGGCCCCCTCACACCAGGTGAGCAGATCAGAAGTCTTCCTGGGCTCCCTGCATGGCCTCTTCCTCCTCCTCAACGGCCCATCTCCCCAGGGCTCGGGGTTTGGGGTTCTGCTGACAGGCAGACCTGGGCCACCGCACCTGGGTCACGCGTGCCCCCTTGGCTCACCCCCCTCCTTCTGGCTCCCCAGCTTTGAGTGACAGTGGTGGGTGACCAGCGGGGACGGCAGACACATCGCCAACAGCACGGCCGAGGCCGTGACATTCCCGTCCCCGTCTTATGTCGGTGACAGGCAAAACCAACATCAAGGACGACGAGCTGGACGCCATGCTCAAGGAGGCCTCGGGGCCCATCAACTTCACCATGTTCCTGAATATGTTTGGGGCGAAGCTGACAGGTGAGAGCCGTGGGTCCGGGCTCCTCTCCAGCCGGGGCGGACGTCAGGCCAGTCTGCCGAGGCACCGTGTGTTTGTTAGCTCCTAACACCTAGAAGTTCAGACATTTCACATAAAAATCCAGATTTTCAGATTTGTTGAAAAGCCCTAGGCCCTGACCTTCTGGTGCCGCCTTCTGTGGGTCACACACCCAGCGGGCACGTGAGCCCAACTTCCTCCCGTCTGCCTAGCAGCGGTGCCCTCTATCTCCTCCTCACTGAGTGAGCCTGGGCGGGCCTCTGGGAACCCCCAGGCCCCTCGGAGTGGGAGCTGCAGGGTGTCCCCGGAGCCCAGGACCTGGAGGGTCATCCAGGCCAAGCCCCGGGATGGCCCAGAGCAGGACTGGAGCCCTAAACAGTGGAAGGCCTTTTGTGGGCAGGTACGGACGCTGAGGAGACCATTCTAAACGCCTTCAAGATGCTGGATCCTGATGGCAAGGGCAGCATCAACAAGGACTAGTGAGTGTGGCTACGGGCACCCGGGCATCTCCCCTGAGGGGTGCCGAGCCCACCTCCCCTCACCCCCCTGCAGTCTCCAGGCCTTGAGCTGCCTGCCCCGAGATCCTGAGTCCCGAACTGGGGGCAAAGCCGGTGTTGCCCACACAGGGCTGGGCACCCAGTGACCTGGGTGGTCACTGCCACTTGGACCATCACTGGGTCTTTAAGCCTTTTGGGGCATATGTGGTGTACCAGGCACTCGCCCCTAACCCCCCAGTCTCCTCCCTGCAGATGGAGCCCCCCCTAGGGGTGGTGGCCCCCGAGGGGGAGTCAGGAAAGGCTCCCTGACGAGCACTCCCCGGTGCCTCGGACGCAGCCGTCAGCCAGGCTGCCGAGAGGCCCCGTGCTGTGAGTGGGTGGGCTGCAGAGCGGGCAGACCCCCACCTTGGGGTGCCCACGGCACAAGAGCCAACGGTGTGGACTGACCCAAGTCATGGGGCTTCCCTGGGCCCCCCTCCAGACCTTCCCGTGCCAACCCCCTGCTTCAATGCGGCCTCATTTGGCTCCTCCCCCCTTGTCCTCAGCATCAAGCGACTGCTGATGTCCCAGGCAGACAAGATGACTGCTGAAGAGGTTTGGCCCACTCCGCCCTCACCCCACTTCCTCCCCCATGCACCTCGGTGAAGCTCAAGAGTGGGGTGGACTAGGGGGATTCGCCCCAGGCCCCCCGAGGCTGCAGCATCGGGGTGGGCAGGGGACCCTAGCCTTGCCCCGGCTCCGCCAAGGGCCCCCACCTCCCTCTCCCCCACCCCCTCGAGCAAACACGACACTGGAGCCCGCTGGAGTTCCGTGCCTGTAATTCGCCAGACCCTTTTGCTCCCTCCCTGGGCCTGACTCCCTCAACCGGCCCGGCCTGCAGGTCGACCAGATGTTCCAGTTTGCCACCGTCGATGCCGCGGGCAACCTGGACTACAAGGCACTGAGCTACGTGCTCACCCACGGGGAGGAGAAGGAGGAGTGAGGGCCTCCCCCATCCCCGCCTGCGCTCAGCCGGTTCAATAAACATGAACCCACAAACCTGCCCGCCAGTGTCTGCAGGGCAAGGGGAGAAGGTGTGCGCCGGGGGGGTCTGCAGGGGAGAACTTCTGCCTGGGGTTAGGGGGACGTGTCCCTTGGTGGGGCGAGTATGGGGGAGGGCCTGCTGGGGTAGAAGCGTGTGCTCAGAACTGGGAGAGCCTGGAGGGGAAGGGTCTGCTGGGCCCTCCCCCTGCTTCCCCGCAGCACGGCCCCACCCCCCCCACCCCCAAACCCGCTGCCCCAACACTCACGCCGGCCGTAGGGCAGAGGCTGAGAAAAGCTATGGGTTGGGATCCCCCAGGGAAGGCGTTTCTCACAACTGTCCGCTCCGGACTCCGTCATGCCAGGGGCCCTCAGGACTCCCAACCCACACAGCTTCCCTCAGCCCTTGGCCGTCGAGCCAGGCCCCTCCCGCACACACGGCTCCTGCGCCAGCCACCCTGGGCCTGGCTGCTTGTGCACACGGCACTTCTTGCCGCAGCCCGGGGCCTCCCCAGACCACCCTGCTGTGCTCTGGGCGGGTCAAGGACTCCGAGTCCCTCTGGCCTGCTGGGTGCCGTCACCCTGGGACCAGAGCCTGCCCCTCGTGGCCTCCCCTTCACGTCCCCGGGACCACTTCTTGATGCACTGACGGCTCCTTTGGCTTCCAGCTTAGGGACCCCCGTGACCTCTCTGCAAGTCCTGGGGCCTCCAGTGTTCAGGGCTCCCCAAACAAGCAGGTAGGGCCAGGAGAACGGTGCTAGGAATGAGTTGCCTGGGCTTCCTACAGTCCACACCGGAGGCGGTGCCCAAGTGGGGCCTCAGGGAGTGGCTGCCGGGCAGGGCATGTGGTCCGCAGCCTCCGGGGACGGGTCCTCTTGGATGGAGTGGCTCACGTGGGCCTCGGCCTGTAGACGCCGGTACTGGGTGTGGAAGAACACCACCAGGAAGCAGCTGAAGAGGGCGCACAGGCCAGCCATCAGCAGCATGGACACTGTGGAGACACGCACGGCCCAGCTCCGTCCCGAGGCTCGCCAAGTAGCCAGAGCAGCCACAGAGCTGGCAGGGCCCCAGCGGAGCCCACTAGCCACGGGCAGTGAGGCGCCTGCAAACATCTGTCCCAGCCCCCAGCGGGCCCTGAGAGCAGGTCACAGGCCCAGGCGTGCTGGACTTCTAGGCTCGCGCTACAGGGTCTCCAGAGGTGGCCTGACCTAACCCGTCTCTCTCCGCCTCTCTGTCTCTCTCCCTGGTCTCATTCTAAAACGACTCACCCTGGGCTTCCGACCCTGGGCTTTCACCAGGGCCTCAGGCCTGCTCCCACCGCAGTGAGCTTGGAGGGGAAAGGTCAGCCTCGTTGCCCTCCAGCCCCCCTGGGCCCCTACCCCGTGGGTGCCCGGCGCGTGCCCAGGAGAGTGAAAGGTGCCAAGAGAAAGGAGCCCGTGGAGAGGAGGCTCCAGCATTGGGGGGGGGGGGGGAGGAGGGCCCAGGCACTGGCCTCCTCGCTCACCAACCGCCTCGCTCGTGCTCTTGGGGGGCTCTATGCAGGCGGGGACACTCACCCTTCCAGTCCAGTGGCCCCTGGCCGTCCTGGCAGGTGGAGACGGACGGCTCTGCTCGGCGCACAGTCAGGGCAGTCAGCAGGACCATGATGAGCACCCCCTCGGCCTGCCTGGACAGCCACGAGACCCTCAGCCCTGCCCTGCCCACTGCTCAGTGCCCACAGTGCCACTGGGCCTTCTGAGGGCCATGTCGTGTTCTGGTCAGCGCGGGGCATGGCAGCCAGCCCGGGACCGCACAGCTCAGCATGTGGCGGCCTTTGCCCGAGCGGGCAGGTTACCCACTGCGTGGCCGAGGGCGGGGAAGGATGAGGACCCTGGGGTCCCCGAGGAAGCGGTGGGGGGGCAGACACTCACCCCAGCACGATGACCAGGCCTGCAGCCATGCCCTCACCCACAGGGAAGGAGCACTCGACCACCAGCTCCATGGCGATGGGTGCCACCGAGAAACCAAAGAGCCCCAGCAGCGAGCAGATGGCGGCCAGCGCCAAGGTCTGTCCCTGCAGCTGAGACACCTAGGGGGGCAGTGAGCCACATGGAGAGAGGGGGCAGCAGTCAGAGTGCGCAGCCTGGACACCCAGCCCCGGCCAGGCCCTGCACCGGCACCCTCTCCCAGCTAAGCAGGGACGGGCCAGTGGCCAGGGGCAGGGGACCACCCCGGTGGGCGGTGCCTAAGCCTGAGAAGCTCCGAATTTCCGCTTTGACCCATGTGTCAGCTTCCTGGCCCCAGAGCATCCCCTTCGCACCCCTGTGGGGTGGTCTTGGTCCAAGGGACTCTCACCAGCGCAAAGGCCACGCAGACCACGGAGGTCAGACAGAAGCCGATCTTGACAGCTTCAGTGAAGTGCTTGGTCCGGTCCACATAGAGGCTGAGGACCAGTGCCCCCAGGACTCCAAACACAATGAAGAGAGCCCCACAAAGGCCTGCAAATTCCTGGAGGAGAGGAGGTCAGGGGTGCCCCATCGCCGGGTCATGGTGACGCCAGGGTCCCAGAAGGACCCCATCCTCGGGGCGTCCGCCATCACCGAGAAGCCCGCAGCAGGGTGACATGGAAGGCTCAGCCGCGTGGTTAGTATCAGTGAGGGACGGCATGTCCCCCCGGGTGCCTCTTTCCTGTGGCACCCCACCCCAGGAACTCAACAATTGCTAAAGGAAAGGGCGCAGAGGGGTGGCCCTGTGCCCCTCATGCGGTGGGAACACACCAGGCCTGAGTCCCACACCCAGGGCCGATACCAGAGAGCAGAGCGCATGGCCAGAAACGCCAGAGCAAGGCAAGGCCCTCCCGATCTCCAAATATCAGAAGAGGACCCTTCGCTGGAGACCCGCAGGGTCAGGGCCAGCCCGGGCGGGGCACTGGGAGAGATAGTGAAAGGCACCACACGAAATCCCAGTACCACTCCGGGCACCGCCACCCTCCCTCCCTCCCCAGGGCCACGACCCCACCGTCAGACTGTAACGTTTCGCACACGGCCCCTCAACACTGCCCACAAGAGGGGTACATGTCCAGGCACGCAAACCCAGTGTCCGGGGCAGGCAACCTTCGGGGTACTAGTGATGGCCCCCAAGCCCTCCCTCGCACGGGAGCGGGGGCTGGGTGGGGCCAGTACTCACGTTGGAGTAGCCCTTCACACAAAGGACCTGCTCCAGGAGGGCCGAGAAGCTGGAGAAGACGCCGATCCCGCCCCCAAAACACACGGCCAGGATGACGTAGGCTCTGTTCCGCGAGAGCTGCAGGGGAAGGCGCCGCTCAGCCCGGGAACCCCAGTGGGGTACTGGGGCCACCGCGGCGGGGCCCGTCCTGACCCCCCTCCCACCTCAGCCCTCTCCCTGCCCAGGTCGCTGCAGCCCCGGGTCCCACAGCACTGACCAGTTTCAGCCCATCCAGGAACTTCTCCGAGGTGGAGCGGGCGGCCCCTGCAGAGGGTGGGCTGGGAGGCACGCTCTCCCAGAGGCAGGCAGAGGCCAGGGCACAGGCGAGGCCGGCAGGGATGATGTAGATGCCCAGCTGCCGAGAGGGCAGGGGTGTGTGTGGGTACGCGGGCACGTGCACACACACATGCACATCCAGGCTGCACACCCGCTGTTCTGGGCACACCGCCTCCCTTGCGTGCCATCCCTAGGCAGACAAAGGCGAGCCCCAGGGCCTGCTTTGCCTTGCTTCCTCTAGAACCCTGGACTGCAAAATATCACCCACAGATGACTCCCGCAGTGATACTCTCGGCCCAATCCTCTCCCTGGGCCCCAGACTCACGCACCGAACTGCCAACTGAACCTTCCTGCCGCCTTCATGAATGACCCCAACACACGTCGAGCTGCACCCTCCCAACCTGGCCTGAGCCTGCCCCCACTCCCCAACCCAACCAAAGTCCCAGCTCCCTAGATGCACACTGCAACCATATCTTCGGCTGCCCGAGTCTCTGGACCAGGTCAAATCACTCCTCCCTTGGGTACTCCCAGGTTTCCATCACTCAGTGCCAACCACCTGCCACCTGCATTGATCCTTCCCTTGCTCAGCAGACACACTGGCCTCAGGATGCAGCCCCTACCCCTCGACCTCACGTCCACCTCAGGCATGTGGAAAAATCCTGTGTGCACCAAGTGTACTTGCAGATGTGGTCACAGGAAGGGGCAGGTGCACACTCCCAGACAGGTGTGGGCACACTTGTACATGCATGTGCACATAGCACATAAACACACATGTATGCACATGTGAGCCCACCATGCACACACATGCACTGCACACATGTATGCACATATATGCACACACGTGTATGCACACACAAGCCCATCGTCGATACACATGCACCACACACGCACACATATATGCACACATGAGCCCTCTGTGCATACACATGCACCACACACGTACACGTGTGTGCACACACAAGTCCACCATGCATATACATGCACCACACACATGCACACACAGGTATGTACATGCGAGCCCACCGTGCATACAGATGCACCGCACACATGCACACACATGCATGCACATGCGAGCCCACCATGCATACACATGCACTGCACACATGCACACACATGCATGCACATGTGAGCCCACCGTGCATACACATGCACTGCACACACGCAATACATACATGCACATGTGAGCCCACCATGCACACACATGCACTGCACACATGTATGCACATATATGCACGCGCGTGTATGCACACACAAGCCCATCGTCGATACACATGCACCACACACGCACACATATATGCACACATGAGCCCTCTGTGCATACACATGCACCACACACATGTACACGTACGTGCACACACAAGTCCGCCATGCATACGCATGCACCACACACATGTATACACATGTGAGCCCACGTGCATATGCATGCACCACACACATGCACACATGCATGCACATGTGAGCCCGCCGTGCATACACATGCACCACACATGTACACGTGTGTGCACACACAAGTCCACCATGCATATACATGCACCACACACATGCACACACAGGTATGTACATGTGAGCCCACCGTGCGTACACATGCATGCACATGCGAGCCCACCGTGCATACACATGCACTGCACACACGCACATACATACATGCACATGTGAGCCCACCATGGATACATATGCACCACACACATGTATGCACGTGTGAGCCCACTGTGCATGCACATGCACCACACACATGCACACAGGTATGCACACGCAAGCCCACCATGCACACACACACGTATGCACAGGCGAGCCCACCATGCATACACATGCACACATGTATGCACACGTGAGCCCATCATGCATACACACATGAGCCCATCATGCATACACATGCACCGCACACAAATGCACACACATGTGTGCATGTACCTCATGAGCTCCCTCACCATCATGGGGATATCCTTCTCCTTCTTCACCAGGGCAGGTGACAGCAGGTTGGCCACCAGGATCCCCAAGGGGTTTGCTGGATGGACAGATGGAGACACATGTCCACTCAGCCATGGCCAGGCCTGGTCTCCAGCCCACAGCCAGAGCCCTTTGCCCTCTGAGAGCCGGGAGTGCAGAGGTGCCAGGACCCACTCGCTAAGCGGAAGAAGACCATCAGCCTCACCCCTGCCACTCACACATGGTGCCGATCATGTTGGCTGTGGCTCGCTGGTGCTCCGGGAACCACAAGGCAGCCAGCTTGGCTGGAGAGAAGATGACCAGGGTCTGTGCCAGGGCACAGAGGCTCTGCCCACCCAGGAGGAAGGCAAATGGGTCCTGGACCTCGAACAGGACGGGCAGGGTTCTGAACACACTCCCAGCAAAGTTGAGCCACGCGCACACGACGGTCTGCAGGGACAGGATCAGAGCACTGCCTGGCCAGCCTAGACACCCCTCCCGGCACCCTGACCTCCACCCAGCCACCCGAACAGCTCTGCGTGGAGACCCCCGGGGAGGAAGGAGTGGCTCCTGGGCCCTTATCCAAGGACCCTGCCCCATCCAAGAGACAGCCCTGGCTTGGGGTCCGACTCACTGCCCAGCGGAGCCCAACAGAGTCCAGAACCCAGATGGCCACCACGCCGGATGGGATGGACGCCACAAGGTAGATTAGCGAGAGCCAGTTGATCTGCTTGGTGGAGAGGAAGAAGCAGTGGGCAATCGTGTCGGCCACGGGCGCGAAGCTGAGCCACAGCTGTGGAGACATACCAGTGTCAGTCCCCGGGGCGGGAGTCACAGCCACCGCAGCTACCCGCCGTCCTAGGCCTGGCCCTCCAGCCCGAGGCAGAGAGTGTCCGGCAGCCCCAGAAGGGCCAGGGTCTGCACCTGGTCCCCGCCTCACCCCCCCCCCCCCCCCCCCCCCCCCCCGAGGGAGTGCACCAGGTCGGGGGCGGGGCAGACAGTGTGCCAGGGATGTGGAGCGACCATCCCGCAGACCTGGTCCTGGGGCGCAGACGGCGGCTGAAGACCCAGCCAGAACCGCCGAGACTGAGCCCCTAAGGACAAGGCCCGCGGGACTGCAGGGGAAGGGAAGCTCCGTGTGGTGAGTGGCCGTGAGGGAAGGCCAAGCGCTGGATGGCACTGGGCTTGGACGGGTAGCGATGAGGGGAGCCGGTGGCCCTGCCACCCCGGCCGCATAGATGTGTAGACCGCCCAGATGGCCGGGCCGAGGAGCACACTGGGGGCGGGGGCACACTCAGCATCTGCGGCGAACACCCAGCTAGATGAGGGTAGGAAGCAGGGTGGGCCTGAAGCCATCGAAGGGACCGGGGAAGGGATGTCCCCGTGGCAGGGAGGGAGGGTAGAAAGAGGCCCAGAAGGGTTATCTCCAGCTTGTCTAGAGACTCAGCGACTGAGTCCCAGCTGGAAGCCCCTGTCCAGGGCCGGCCCACCCGTCTCGCAGGAGACCCAAGTGCTTGGGAGGTACACCGTCCCTGACAGCGTGACAGGCGACATTTCCCAGCCACAGGAGCTGTCAGGCACTGGGACTTCTTTTTTTTTAAAGATTTTATTTATTTGACAGAGAGAAACACAGTGAGAGAGGGAACACAAGCAGAGGGAATGGTAGCGGGAGAAGCAGGCTTCTGGCCGAGCAGGGAGCCCGATGCGGGGCTCGATCCCAGGCCCCTGGGATCTGACCTGGGCCGAAGGCAGACGCTTAACGACTGAGCCACCCAGGCACCCAGGCACTGGGACTTCTACCCCCACAGCCCTCCGATGAGGTCAGTGGTGGGGGCGGGACGCTGGCTCCTCCCTGAAGGGTGGGTGAGAGGGGCGCTCCCTAAGGCTCATAAGGGTCAGGGAGGGGCCAAAGACAAGGGCACCCTAACCAACCGTCACCATGGCTGCAGCTCCGCGGGGTGCGGGAGCTGCCCGGACCGCGCCCTCCACGGCGAGGCAGGGAGCGCCAGGCCTGCTGACACAAGCAGACACAGCACAGGCCTCACATGACAGAGAACTTGAGCAACTGCCGCCTTTTCTTCCTTTTTCTTTTTTAGGGGCAAAGCAGAGGACAGCTCTTCCAGGTGCGGAAGGGGACCCTGTGCAGGTCCGGCTGCTTCCTGCCCGGCCCGGCCCGGCAGGGAGAGGGCTCTCTGACCCCAACCCTGCTGAGCCAGGCCGGTTCCCTGCTCCTCCCCGAGTCTGTGGCCGGCAGAGCAGAGACGGGTCTGAACCAGGCCAGAGAACACGAGGACGACAATGTGTCCCCAGCGCCCAAGAATTCCCTTCGACCCGCTCCCGGCCCTGCCAGGTACCCCCCACGCCCCCTCGCGCGTGCTGACGGCGGCCCCACAGGCTGGTTCCTGCCCAGACCCCTGGGCCGGCTCCTCGCACCACTCTGGGGGCGCCCAGACCTCACTCCGGGCACTGCTCCGCCTGCCTGACACTGCGCTCTCAGAACCCGGGGCCCGTGGTCGCCCGGCCGGGGTGAGCCTGGCAGTAGCCAGCCATCCACGATACCCACGCAATCTCAGACTCATCAAAGCCTTTTGACGGACCGAAGGAGATCCCTGCTCTGGGTCCTTAGACCACTGCACCAACAGCCCGTGCCGGCGGGCTGGCCAGCTACACGGGGACCTGGTGACAGGCCACAGAAAAGAAGAGGTTTCCAGAGTCACAGCAGACTTCGGGCCAGGCCATGGACGCCATGTGTCCCAGCACAGGGCGGGCCCTCCGCACCCAGGCCAGCAAGCGAAGGAGGACAAGGGCTGATCAGTTTGGAGTAACGTCCGGGAGTGCCTGCTGCTCAAGAACCCGAGGCGGCAGAATGTCCACGGCCGCCTGCCCAGCCCCGCTCACGGGTCTGCACGTCCCGCTGGTCCCTCACCACCCACAGCCTCCCCCAGCCGCGCAGCCTGCTGCCGAGGGTTCCCTGCATGATTACCCCGAGGCCAAACGTGCCGGAGCAGTCCCCCCGCTTCTGCGGCAAGCTGAGCAGCGCTGCCGGGTCCCTTCAAGCACACGCAGGAGGCAGAGGGGGCAGCACCAGGGAAGTGAGATGTAGGCTGGCCCGACCGAGCCAAGTGGGGACAGCACTGCAGCCTGGCCCCGTGAGCAGGTGGCCACGTGAGCGTCAGGTATGGGAAGGCCGGCTCCAAGCTCTCCCTCCAATCAAGTGTATGCGGCTGTCTGTCCAAGGAGCAAGGGGCTGGGGGGCAGCAGAAAGTCCACGCCACTGAGCCCACTGTTTGGGATGGGCTGGGGGAAGAGGGGCCCAAGCCCCTCTTGTGGGCAGAACAACCTGGGGGCTCAGGGGTGAGCTGGGGGGAAGCAGGTTGGGGAGCTGGGCCCCAATAACTGGTAGATCCTGTTCTCAGTGGCTGAGTGCCGGCCAGCAGCGCGAACCCCGCTAGAACGGGTAACCAGTCCCTGGAGACGCCAGTCGGGGAGCTCTATGTAGGGAGACCACGGGCACAGATAAGGAAGCCCCCCATCCCCCGTAGGAAATCCAGGGAGGGCCGCCAGCGCCCAGGTGAACAAAGGCGGCAGCGCCCTGCCCTGCCTTGTGGGAGTGGGGCGAGGAGTCTGGGGAGGGAGGGCAGGAGCCGGATCCTGAGGCCTGTTGCCAGCCGTTGGGTCTTCCAGGAGGGTGGGGTTAGGGGAAGAACCCTTTTCGGCTCTGACGGTGACTCCCCCGTCCTCCTGATGCAGGAGAGGGACTCTTTCAAAACCACTCTGAGTCACAGGAAAGAGGCTCTGCCACCACCAGGACAGACCCTAGCCCTTTTCTCCCTGTGCTGCCAGGAGAAGGGCCTCGGGTCCGCGCCTCCGCGCCTGCTGAGGCCTCCGGCTCCCCGACCCCCAGCGGTCCCACCGTGCGGCTCTCGCAGTCGGAGCACCCGAGCACCCCGGGCGCACTGGGACACCGGAAGGTGGGAGGAGCGCGACGACTCGGACCGGGTCCCAGCCCGGCCCGCCCCCGCCGGCGCGGAGAGGCCGCCCCGGACCCCCGTACCGTGGCGTTGGAGAAGTTCAGCAGGCTGAGCACCAGCAAGAAGACCCAGCGGCGCGCGTAGGTGCGGTAGCCCAGCAGCGCGCCCAGGGCCGGGGTCGCGTCGGCCCCCGGACCGTCCCCCTCCGCTCCCGCCATCGCCGGCCGCTCGGCGGACTAGGTCGAGCAACCCCGCGCCGGGGTGGGGACCGCCCTGGGAGGTGGTGCCAGGCGCGAGGGGCGGGGCGCGGGGTCAGTCGCAGCCCCTGGGGATGGCAGGAGGGAAAGGCCGCGGGTTACGAGGTTGGACGCTCCTCCATTAGCCAGGATGGAAGTCCCTCTGCCCCAGAAACAGGAACAAAGTCCCCTCGCAGGGGCCAAACAGGTCACGACCTCTGTGTGGTCGGCGAGGCAGACGCGCGCGCGTGGGTGGGGAGAGGAGAGGGCATCCGTATCGGCCCCGCAAAAGGTCCTTGTTTCCCGGAAAGGGTTGTGGAAAGGTCCCCTTCACCACCACCTCCCCCAATCCCTGCTGTCCAGACAAGGCGCAAGGAGCAGCAGGAAGCCAGCACGGAATGAGAGGCTGAGGTCAGCTTGCAAAGAGCCTCCGATCCAGACTAGTCATTAGATCGGGCCCTGTGGCGGACAGAGGTGGCGCCGGCCCAGGCGGCAGGTGGAGTCCAAGGCCAGCCTGTCCTCCCCAGGGAAAGGGCGGTGTCTCAAGGGCGAACCTGGGGGCAGTCAGCCTCCCCCATGGGGTTATTATCTGCTGCTGACAACTGAGGAGACAGCTGGGCCGGAGTGGGGAGAGGACTGAGAGCTGGAAGGGGACAGGAGGGCGCGTCAGCAGTCTCTCTTCCACAGGAACTCCCCTGTGGGTGGGCGGCCTCCTCTCCAGCCTCTGCCCCACCCAGGAGTCCACCGCAGACATCTCTCCTACTCTCCAAATAACACTGTCCCTAAGGTCACCTGCGATCTGGATGCACTGACGTAAATGGACACCATACAGGCCTGGCACTCTTGTCCCTCTCCACCTCTGACTCCCCTGCTCAGCAGGGGGCGGGGCCTCCTCCCCAACCCTAGGGCTCTGCTGTGGGGTAGGCAGCTCAGTAAGGTCGCAGTTGCATGTCTACATGCCAACAATGAACATGTGGAAACAAAAATTAAAGACACAATACCATTTACAATTACTTCGGAAAATTAAATACTTGGGTCTGTAAAAGTTTATAAAAAGAAACCTCAACAAAAACGGAGTCAGGAGTCCAGACGGGGGAGCTCTCACGCTGCACCGTTCCGTGTCAAACACTGCCAATACAGACCTAACAGAAGAACCTCAATAGGAAAGAATCCCCCGTTACAAGCCCTAAGAGGAAAAGATGTGTATTGCATCTCCTACTAGAAACTGACCACCCCTGCAGCTCAGCCAGGGAGAAACTGCCGTCACAGTAGGGTCTTGCCTTTCTCCAGGGCACTTTCATTCCCAAGAACCGCTCCCAACTTCCTCCTTCTTTATTTTTTTTGAAGATTTTATTTATGTGACACAGAGAGACACAGCGAGAGAGGGAACACAGCAGGGGAAATAGAAAAAGGAGAAGCAGGCTCCCTGCAAAGCCAGGAGCCCGATGTGGGGCTCAAACCCAGGACCTGAGCCGAAAGCAGAGGCTTAATGACTGAGCCCCCCAGGCGCCCTGCTCCTTCTCTTTCAGATAACATTCCTCTCCTCTGTTGAACTAGCCTGTGATTTGGGCTGTAGCTTGCTCGTCCTGCATGGCAATTCTTGGCTAGTCCTGAGTAACCTCGTTTACTTTATTTATTTATTTATTTTGCTGGTAAAATAACTGACCTTTATTTTTAACAGGTATAAACTTAGCAAACTGTATATAGGACTTGTATGCTAAAAATTATGCAACATAAGTGAAAAAAATCAATGAAGACCTTAAAAAAGAGAGAGAGATACCATGTTCATGGATTGGAAGACCTAACAGCATAAAGATGTCAGTTCTCCCCAGATTGATCTATAGACCTAATACGACTCCTATCAAAAGGGTTTTGTAAACATAGACTGGGAAAAAAATATTTGCAAACCACATATCCAACAAAGAATGGTATCTAGGATATACAAAAAGTTCTCAATACCCAACTGTAAAGAAAACAAAAACAAAAGTCCAGTTAGCAAAAGACATGAAGAGACATCTCACTGAAAAGAATATACAAAAGGCAAGTGATGATGAATGGCTAACATCCCTAGCGATTAAGAAAATACAAATTAAAACCACAATGAGATACCACTACACACCTTTCAGAAAGGCTGATAGAAAAACCAATGCCATCAAATGCTGGTGAGGTTATGGGTAACTCAGTTACCCAGCCACTGAAGACAACAAGTGGGCAGCTTCTGATAAAACTAACATCCAATTATCATATGACCCAGCGTTGCACTCTGAGGCCTTTATCTCAGAAAACTAAAACCTTATTTCCAACAAAAATCCATACCCAAAGTTTACAGCAGCCTTATTTGTGATACCCCTTTGCCTTTCAGTGAGCAAATGGTTGAGCCAACTGCACTGCATCCACAGCACAGACTGGGACTCAGTGGGAAGGACTGTTCATACCCAAAGCCGGCGGTGGAATCTCAGGGTGATAATGCTGAGTGGGGGAAAATCCAAGTTTAGAAGGTTACATACTATATAATCGTTCAATCTTAATGTGAAATGGCCAGTTATTGTACTAGCAAAAAATGGGTTTATTCGGGAATAGCACAAAATTGCAGTCAGCGCAAGCACCCTACAATAAAACCATAGGCTAGTCTGGACCACAAAAGAGGTTCTTTTATAGCTGAAAGGGAGTGGGGAGGACTGTTGTAAACGGAAAGTCCATTGGGGAAAACTGGGAGGTGAAAGTGTGATAGCATCTCATTGGCTGGCCCGTGGCAGGCTCCCATTGGCTGGCCCGTGGCAGGCTCCCATTGGCTGGGCTGTTGCTGGGGGAGGAGGAAACTTTCCTCCAGCCGGGATAAAGTCCTAGCTAGCCAGGGCACCGACTTACTTTCAAGGTCCCCCTCTTCTTGTTGGGTCTTCACCTGT
>CM053604.1:93841-110130 GCA_028646535.1 Procyon lotor
GTGGGTACAGGTGCGGGTGACAGCGCCGTGTGAGTCCGTGGGTACAGGTGCGGGTGACACCGCCGTGTGTTGTCCGTGGGTACAGGTGCGGGTGACACCGCCGTGTGATGTCCGTGGGTACAGGTGCGGGTGACACCGCCGTGTGATGTCTGCGTAAGCGAAACCGAAGAAATCGAAGATCGCGATTCATCCATGTCGGCTTCATGGCTGTGATAACATACAGTTGTGTTTGGAAGATGTTATCTTTGGGGAAACGGAGCAAAGCATACAAGGAATCTCTGTATTTTATCTTACAACTGCTTTTGAATCTATAATTAGCTCAAATTAAGTTTAATTTTAAAAACTCACAAAACCTGGAAACCACACTCATTTGGAAACAACTTTTTCCACTCTCACATTTTATTTAAATTTGGGTGAGAATCTTTGGCATAAGCATCCAAGCTGTTCAAGTTTTGAATGGAGGTGAGACACCACCCACGAAGGGTCATTCGGCGCCCAGAATCTATCGGTCCACCACTGGGACCGCCATATCTCAAAGAAACCCATCAGCGGTCACCTAGCGTCTTCCTTTAAACATGATCTTTAAAGAGTTGTTTAAAATAAAACCTGACACACACTTATGACTAAATCTTTGCTCCAATTCTTTATCCCCTTTCCTTAAGCATGCACAGACCCCCATCAGCGCCCCAAACGAGCCTTATTCAAGGCTTGCTCAGGCCACTGTGTCTTCCCCAAACACTATCTTGTTCAAAATTAAGCAACGGAGAGCAGTCCCTTTGCCAAGAATGGAGCCCAGGAAACACCTGCTTCGCTGAGGATATTGGGGAAGAAATCTCTCCTTAGATGATGAGATGTTCACAGCCCATCCTGTTTGTTTGGTTTTTACTCGGCTTTTATCTGCTCAAGAGACTGTCAGCTATCTGAGGGCGGGAGCCAGTCTGTCCCCTCCCGAACCCCTGGAATAGGCTGGGGCCAGCACACACCTGTGGAAGAAGACACAAGTGTGTGGGGCGGGTAACCTCTCCACCTTGCCTCTGGCCTGTCCAGCAGGTTCTCCACGGGGCGCCCCACTCCCCCCACCCCGCCCTGCAACGCACATCCTCGGCAGGAGCCTCCGAGCCTTCAGATTCCAGACTCACACCCTCCCTTCCCAGCACCCACGTCTTTCCTCGGGTCTACTCCATGCTGCTCTCCCCAAGTTCATGGCTGCTGAAAGCCCCCCCCCCCCACAGCACAGCAGGGAACCCAGTAGGCAAATCTGAGTCTGGATTCTCAGGCTGCCTCAAAAAGGATGCCGTGACTTCCTCCTTATCCATATGGGTGGCCCATCAGGGAGTCTGCCCTGCATTGTAAACCTGTGTAGAGGGAGAAAGTCTCTGGTCACCACGCTCTGTGCTCCAGTTTGTCCCCACCAGAGGGAAGCCCCTTGGGGTTGCCTCCTCCAGATCTGTCCTTCTGCCTCTCCCACGGTCCAGGGAAGCCAGCCTCAGCGGCTCATCCCATTGCAAAGTCATGACGAGTACCCAGCTGGCTGGCCCACCTCACGAAGGACTCTGGGGTCCCATTCTTTTCTTGCTACTCAGACTGCTAAAAAAGAAGAAGGATCTGAGTTCTCAGTCTTCTGTACGCACATAGTGAGGTGGGCAGTATGGTGTGTGTGCACGGTGTAAAGTAGGATCTAGATGTATGTGGGAGACGGGGTGCGTGTCTAGTCTTGCTGTGCAAGGGCTGGTGCTCACCTGTCTTGGTGCGTGGGTGTCGAATACGAGGTGGTGTCCGGTGTGTGTCCCCTGTGTGCTGTGTGAGACCGTGTGGGTTTTGCTATGTGTGGTGCAAGACGGGTCTCTGTCTCCTGTGTATGTGTAGTGGGGTGCAGTGGGAAAACAGGCATCTAATCTTTGGTGTGCAGTGTGTGAAGTGTGTGTACTGTGTGTGTGTTACATCAGAAGCTGTGCTGGGTCTGAGATTTTGCCCTCCTTGTGAGCTCACAGCCAGCCTCCCAGGTCACACACATGTGTGTGCAGGACCCCGGGACCTGGGTCGGGGCAGCTGCGGCAATGCCTTGTGTCTGTTCCTCCAGTCGTCGCCTGCATGGGCAGGCAGGTGGTGTGCACCTGCCCTGGGGTGCACTTCCAAAGAGGAAGCCCGACACAGGAACTCTTATCCTGTGCGGGACTGCCGGGACCCTCCCCACCTGCCTTCCAGAGAGAGCAACCTTCTCTTCACGCTGGAATGTGAGCACATCTCCTGCAGGGAGGAGAAGGGGTGGGCATTTTTCCTGACTCCCCGGGAATGTCTCTGAGACAAACACCCTTAACTAGGCTGTAAATGATGTTACTCTGAGGACCTGGACCAGGCAGAAACAGAAACCCGAGAAATTCATGGAGAACCACCTCTCAACAGGATCTACTTTTTAAAAATATCTCCACAGGGGCTGTGAGATCAAGTCCAGTGTTGGGCTCACTGTTCATGGTGGAGAGTCGGCTTGGGATTCTCTCTCCATCTCCCTCTGCCCCTCCCGCCTCTCTCTCTCTCTCTGTCTCTCTCTCTCAAATCAATTGTTAAAAAAATAAAACAAAACACCTCAACAGGTATCTAATTTTTTGTTTGTGGATATGGCACGATGGATCTTTCAGCATGGAAGGAAATGGTTGAAGTTATGGTTGAAGTTAGTTGGTTGGTTGAAGTTAGTATCTAATTTTTCTGTGTATTGTACAGCATGACATTTTGTGTGCGGTCTGAGATACTGACCATGTGTTTCTGGTGCACCTTGGAAATGGGCGCCCATTGGTTCATGTAGAGAGATGTGTATTTGTGTGCGTGTGAGGTCCGCGCGGCCCACCTGATTGCGGTGCTGCTGTTTTGACTTCTGTTTTATGACACGGATGTCCTGCTATTGCCACCGGCCATCTGCAGCCCACAGGGACGCTCACCCAGGTGAGCACGTGGGACACACAATAACCCTCACTTATGGGGTGAGTGGTAGCACTCCGCACACTCTTCTCTCCACACTGCTTATCCTTTTTAAAAATATTTTATTTATTTATCTGAGACTGAGAGACCAAGAACGCGCATGAGCAGGGAGAGAGGCAGAGGCAGAGGGAGAAGCAGACTTGCCCTGAAGCAGGAAGCCTGATGGGGCTCCATCCCAGGACCCGGAGACCACAGCCCCAGCGGAAGGCAGAGGCCTCACGGGTGGAGCCCCCTGGGCGCCCCTGCACCCTGCCTCTCTCAGCAGTGAGCCCCATCTCCCCTCCCCGGCGGTGGCCCCGTGACGGCACGCCCGGGTGTCTGCCCCTCCTGCTGCGGCTGCCGGACCGCAGGGTGCACGCTCACACCGCTGCCCTGCGATAGGCTGCAGTTGTTTCTGTTACAAATGATGCTTCAATTAGCTTGAAGGCAATTCTTCAAGCCTTTTTTTTTTTTTTTTTTTTACATTTTTGCAAGTGTTTTGCCAGTTTTCCCAATTTATCTTTCGGGAAAATTCCTACTTGGGGATAGCTGGGCCACAGGAAAAGGATAAATGACCGCGTAGTATAGTTTCACTGGAAGTTATCAATCTCCATTAGCAATATACGAGGGTCTTGCCGACGAGAGAAGTTATCAGATGGCGGGGTTTCGTCACCAGACGGGCCAGGAGAGGACTCGGTGGACATCTGGCCATAGATCTGAGCGAGCGAGGAGCCGCGTGAGCAGCGAGGATGGGCCCCCCAGGGCCAGGAGCGGCTCGGTTCGGCCTCGAACGAGAGAGCCAGCGTGTCCGGGAGAGCCGTGCCGCGGGCAGGCGTTGGGGAGAGCAGCCAGGCCAGGCCGGAGTCACGGCAGGACCTTGGAGACTCAGAGACGCCCCTGGGCTGCTCAGCGGAGGCCTGGCATCCTCTGCCTTTGGTGCTGAAGGGTCAGCTCACTGGCCGCTGTGGTCAGCAGAGACCGGGGGCGGGGCAGAGGCTGTGCAGACAACCCAGACAGAACAGGTGGGCTCAGGCCAGGGCAGCAGCGGCGGAGTCCAAGAGCCACGGTCGGGTGAAGGCGTATTTGGAGATAGAGCCCCAGGAATTGGACGTGAGAAGACAGAGAAAGAGGAGGATCAGGAATGAGTCCAAATGTTTGTGCCCCAGTAACAGAAAAGATGGAGCGGCTGAGAGGAGGTTGTTGAGATGAGGAAGATGGAAGGAAGCAGGTCACCTGTGTAGCCCTGAGTTGTGTCCTGAACTGGTGGGAATGACCAGGTCTCTCCGCTGTTCACCGGAGGGACACATATGGGGATGTGTGCCTTGGGGATGCATAAGCTTTGGAGCGTAGCCAGCATCCGGACCGGGCTTGAAACCATGGGCGGAGTGAGCACCGGCCAGGAGAGGGGCTGACGACAGGTATGGGCTTGGAAGAAAGGCCCGGGTGCCTCGGCTTAGCAGGCAGGCTGGAGCGCTCCCCTCCGCAGTGGGGGCTGGAGTGAGCAGCAGGCTTGGGGGAAGATCAGGAGTGGCACACTGATATCAGAGCCTGAGCTCCCTAAAGACAGCCCAGCGGAGATGTGGCCGGACACTTGGCCACAGGAGCCCAGGGTTCAGGGTCAAGGTCTGGGTGTTGTTGCTGACGAGGTCCCTGGGGACAGCAGGCAGGGCAGATGTCCCATCTGCGCTCCTCGAGAGAGACCTGTGGCCATGCCTCATGCACACACTCGGGCTCTCCCCCATTTGCAGACAGACGGCTACAGTATCGGAGGGCCATCGCATTCCTGGGGTCACTGCCCTCTGCCCAGGGATGTTCCTGGCCTGTTAGTCCCACCTCTGACACCCAGACCTCCACTGCAGACTAGTTCAACTTAGCTGCCATTTCACTGGAAAACAGAAACAGCCGGCTGAGATGCTGCCCAGGCCCCACCCCCTGCATCAGGGCCTTGCTCCCCAAGTGGGAAGGGCTGCCATAGCCCCCTGACCCAGATCCAGTCCTCAGTCCCAGGTGAGGACTTGGGCTCAGGCAGCCTTCCCTCTCTCCAGCGTGGTCATCTCTCCCTGGACCCCATCAGCACCACTGAGGCTCTGTCTGACCCAAACAGAAAACAGCCTTCTAGTCCCAGAAGCCCCTCCAAAGCAAAACACCTGGAAAGGTTGTCTGTATTTACCCTCCTCCCTTGAGTCCACAATAATTTGGCTTTTACCTAGGCAATGCATCCACACTGCACTTGTCAAAGTCCCAGAAGGGTCCGACTCCCCACACCCCTCTCAGCAGCTGACCAGACGTCACTCACCCCTGGGGATCCTCCTCCCAGTCTGCTCAATCGGGGTCTTTCTTGCTGGATCCTCCCAGACTCGCTGATCTCTCCACGTGGGCAGAGGCTCAGTACCCCCATCCCTCACTCACTCCTTGGACTCACCCATCCATCTCCAAACACCGCCAACTCAGACTACACTCTGAAGGCCACAGCCTCACGGCAGTGCCACGGGGACTCTATCGAATATTACAGCTGCAGTCCTGACCCCACTCTCCTGCACCCCATCACCTCCTCCTGAGGACCTGAGGAGCCCCAGGTCCTCAGAGGCTGTCCACCCTTCCAGTTGCTCCCCACCCACCCCTGCCTATTCTCAGGCTGAGCCCCAGCCCTCCACACTTCCTCCCGTCCGGGGCACCACCTGGTGCAGCACGGTGGCTTCCCCCCTGCTCGGCTCCTGCCAGACAAGCACAAGACAGCCAGAGGGAGGCTCTACTGTGCCAGCCCCATGCCATCACCGCTCTGCTCGGAGCGCCCGGGGACCTCTCCATCCGACCTCATGTCCTCCCTCTCCACGCCCCGTGCCCTCTGGCTTCCACCCTGGCAAGCATCATTCAATCCCCCCACTTTGCAGCTTGGTGCTGACAGGACAACTTGCCCATGAACCCCCCCTCCAGATACTGGCAGGGCTCGTTCCCTCTATGTTCCTACTCTGCCTCTATGGCCGGCTCCTTCTGCGTCCCTTACATGGCCATCCACCCTTTTGTAACACCCCACACATCCATTGCCTCCCCCGCCCAGTTTATCTGGCTCCCACATGACACCTGATTTATTTTTCCCTCTGTTATCGCCCCCCACCCCCTGCGCCGAGGTATGGACCCCACGAAGGGATGGAGGTCACGGTCACTACTTACAGTTCCAGGGCAGAACCTGTGCAAGGGTGGACGCACACAGTTGGGGGTCAGCCCCGCTGCCCACTGTCCCGCCTGGTGCACGGAAAGCGCTCGGTGCTAGGTCCCAGAAAGGACTGGGTCGCAAGAACGCCCCGATCCGAGAGCCGGCCTCAGCGCCAGCTGCCTGCTGGGTCCTGTGTCCAGCAGGACTCTCCCCAACCCGGCCTCCTAGGGCACCCCAGGAGCACCCTAGGGCCACGCCCCCTCCGGCCACGCCCCCGGCAACCCTCTCGCCCCCACCCCGCGTCCACTTGGGGCCCCGCTCCAGGCACAGTCCCAGCTCCAGATCCCTCGGCCGAGCCCTTCCCGAATGCGCCTGCGCCCTATGACCACGCCCTGGCCACACCCTCCGGGTCCCGCCCCCTCCAGGCCCCGCCCCCTCCCGGCTGCGGGGTGGGAGCCCGGCCGCGCAACGCGCATGCTCCATGCGCGGCGCCCCCGACTCGCCACTCGGCTCCGTTCGGGCATTTCCGCCTCTTTGTTTTAAACTCCGGACGGGTTTTTTTCTCCTGCTCTTGGGGGGGACCCGGAGGGAGCGGCGCCCCCCCCCCACTCCCAGCGCTGCCCCCGCGTGCGCCCCGCTCGCCCGCAGCCGAGACGGCAGGTCAGTGAGTCCGCGCCCCGCCTGGCCTGGCCCGCGGCGCCCGCTCCTCAGGCCGCGGCCTCGGCCCGTGTGCGGGCCCGGCAGGCTCGGAACCCCGGCCCGCGCCCCTGCGCCCCTCGTCGGCCCAGCCCGCGGAGCCCCGACACGGCTCGGCAGGCTCCGGGCACGGCCGGACCCACGGGGTCGGGACCCGGGGACAGGTCACGGGGAAGGGCCGGACCCCGGGACGGGTCATCGGGGAGGGACCGGGGAGGACCGGACCCCAGGACGGGCCAGCGGGGAAGGCCAGACCCTGAAGCGGTTCGCGGAGGAGGGCTAGACCCCAGACCCACCAGACAGGGGCCGGGAAGCGCCGGACCCTGAGCTAGGTCACCGAGGAGAGTCCAGCCCTGGGATGGGTCATCCAGGAGGGTCCAGTCCCAGCACGGGTCACCAAGGAGGGTTGGGACCCTGAGACCGGACAGGAGCCAGAGAGGGCTGGACTCCGAGACAGGTCACTGAGGAGGCCCAGACCCCAGGATCTGGCTGGACCCAAGGAGGGCTGGAGCACCGGGATGGGTCACTGTCGAGGGCCAGGACACCAAGACTGGCCCCAAAGAGGGCTGGGATCCTGGAACAGTCCTGTGAGCACTTCTGAGTGGGAGGCCAGGACCCTGGGGACCGTGCCATAAGGAGGGATCATCATCCCATGAGACAGGCCCCGGGGATGGCCAGGGCCCCAGGTAGGTCACTTGGGAGCATCTGGATGCCGGGGCAGGACCATGAAGAAGCCAGGCTCTCGGGGAGGGCCAGGACCCTGGCAAGGGCTGGAGCTTGGAGACAGGTCCCTCAGAAGGCCAGCTCCTGAGCAAGTAGATGGGAATTACCCAGACCCCAGGAGTGGACTCTATAGGATGCTGGCACCCCAAGCCAGCCCTCCAGGGGGTTGGACCCCTTGGGCAGGATCCAGAGGGGCCCTTAATGTGTCCAGTCTACACAATACGCAGCTGGACCCACCTGCTGTAGAAGCTTGGGAGCATCGGGATCCCGGTCACCGGAGCCCCACAGTGCAAGTTCCTCTGAAGCCCCTGAACACCCTGGTGTTATGAGCACCTGGGCCAGCCCCACCGACCTTCTGACCTTCCGCAGATGCCGCCTGGCTGGGCCCCAGGGCACATTCGAGGCAGGGGGGGGACTCACCCTCATGTCTCTGGGGGTTCAAGTGGGGCTCCTAGTCCGCACCAGCTCCATGCCTCAAGCCAGCAGCACGCTCACTCCCCAGATCCAGAAAGCTGCCCCCTACCCTGTTCTTCCAGTCCGTACTCCAAGGCTGCTGTCTTTGCCTTGGCCTTTTGGTCAGCGCTGGTCACCTTCAACCACTCCTGCCCTGCCCTCCCTCCGTGGGCGGAGGCCGTGTGGTTGTGTGGGCGTACCCTCCATCCCGAGGGGCGGTGTTTTCAGTGTCCAGGAAGTTCCAGGAGGGCTGGGGTCCAACCAGGAGTGTTGGGAGGCTGGGAAAGTGTTTGGGGGGCACTGGCCTAGGGTAGGAAAGTTGGAGCAGGTGAGCATACGGATCAGGTGAGCGGATTAGGCACCTTCTCCGCTCCAGGAAAGGGAAGTATTAAAGGACCTAACAGTGGGGGTCTTTGCCTCTCTGAAACCTTCGAATGACACTTTCATCTAAAACTAGCCCGTGTTCTCCTTTAATTGGAAAGTGCTGATGAAAAAGTAGGGTGTGGTCTGTGCTGCTCTTTGACTGGGGACTGGCTCCAGAGTGTGTCCAGCAAGATAATGCTGGAGGAGTTTGGGAGAATGAAAAGCCCGGGACGGCAGGGGCCTTGTTCACCCCGCTCCCAGAACCGGCTGCCTGGCGTGAGGTCAGCAGGCAGCACACAGCTAGGAAATGAAGAAGTGAGTGCGTGAATGGATGAGTGAAAGGCAGGATTACTCGTAGAAGGATCAGCGTGTGTTAGGCTTGCAAGCTTGTCCAGAGACTGGGCAGTGGGATGGGATGTAAATCTGGAACTCTGAGCTGCACGGACCCTGACAGACACACCTGAACTGGTCAGTTCAGTACTCACTTTGTGCCACAGATTCACTGCTTGGGTTACTTGGGAGAAAACCCATTTAGGTTTTCAGTTTGCATTTCATAAGACCAAATCTTAAGCACATGAAGTCCCCAAATAGTCCAGCTTAGGGACATTTATTCGCCAAATGTAACCGCACTTGGGACCTTCTTACTCAGCACTTGCTTCTGTTTTTTCTTTTTTCTTTTCTTTTCTTTTCTTTCTTTCTTTTTTTTTTTTGTACTTTTGTACCTTTTTTAAAAGTTACTTTGTTTTCTGAAGTTTTGGAAAAAACTTGCCAAATTGGGCATTCAGCTTTGGTTAGGTTCTTTATTTTCCTATTTTTGCATTTTTAAAGGTGTGATAGTGCTGCATGGTTGCATTATTTATATGTTGCTGCCCAACAAATTACCCCAAAACTTAGTGCCTTAAAACATCAGTTATTATTTTACAGTTTCTGTGGGTCAGGAATCTAGGCCCAGCTTAGCTGAGTCCTCTGGCTGAGAGTCGCCCCAGGCTGCCTGCAGAGTGCTGGCCGGAGCTGTGGTCTCATCTGAGAGTTTGACCGTGTCTGCCTGTGCCTCCAGGCCCACTCGCTTGGGCCCTGGGGCTCTTCAGAGGAAGTCAGAGGGCCAGCGCCGGAGCAGGAGTGCTAGCTGGAAGGCCGCAGTCCTCCAGACCTAGTCTTGGCAGGCACGTCCCATCCTTTCTGCCATATTCTGTTTGTTAGAACCTCCTTGTCACTGGGTTAGGGTTAGGGTTAGTGTGTGTGTCCTGGGAGTGGGGGTGATGGTCACTGTAGCCACCTTAACACCTTTCATTTAGCAGGTTTCAGCTAATACAGGGCCTGTACCTGAGAAATACCCGTGAGTCAACGAGCAGAACCGTACATAGAGCAGTGCGTGACATAGAAGGTTGCAACAACTCAGCTGTTTCTTTAATTGTATAGGTTCCTCTCATGTCACCATAATGACTGGAACCGCTGGAACTTACACATGAGGGAAGATAAATTATAAATGGAAAGATTCTTGGGAATTACACCTGTAGCAAGCCATAAGCAACTCCTCCGCCAACCCTGCGAATGACATTGAGTGCTGTAGAATTCTTGGATAGCTTCAGGTTCAATTATTTCAGTGTTTCCAGAGGGTCATTTTATGCCTGCCTGAGATTTTGCTCCAGGAATTATAAACTGACCTTTTAAAAAGTTTTTCAGAAGTAAGATCCTGAGACGTTTTGGATGTTTGATCCTTGTAAGGAAGTCATGCTCCCAGAGCCTGAATGTGAGGGCCTCAGTGCTTCGGGCCTGTGGCTCCCTGGAGTCCTGGACTCCAGGGCCGTGGCGCTCTGGCGCTCTGGGCTGGGGCTGGAGCGCGGGGCTGTAAAGCGCACTGTGGAAACCCTCTGCAGAAGGATGTGTCCCCTCCTGCCCAGTTCTCTCTGGATCTGCCAGGGCCCACGTCCTGCTAGTGGGAGGCAGGGGCCTGTGCCAGTGATTGGAATTACTTATTTGAATTGTTAGATTTGAATTATAAAGGAAAGTTTATTTTGGTTTATGCTTACTCTTTATTAAATGCCAGGATTTATTATTTCATTTGAAGCTATTTGCTTAGTGCTCAAAATTGAATTTGAAATTGCAAATGTAATTTTACTATTGAAATATGTTGAGGTTTGGGGACAATTTCTTACTACCCTTCTGATATTTGCCGTTTATAGTACAGAAATGCTGTCCAATTCGTTGTGCTTCAAAAATTGGAACTATACTGCCCTACAAGTTGATAGTTTATCATTCAATTTTAAGAAGTAAGGCCTCTAAGAACAGTAAGCCTATCTTTTCTGATCTGCCATGTTCCTCCCTACAGGACTGAGTTCTCTGAAGGGCAAAGGAGAACAATAATGAAACCCTTAGCACACGATGAGAGAGTTAAGGTGTGAGCCTTGCTTAGACACATTTTCAGAATAGTCTGTTAAATTAAGCAAAACTCATTGGAAAGAAAAAAAAATGCGCTAGAAAAGATAGTCCTTAAAAACCGATTGTTGGGTTGATTGCTTTTTTGAAGAAAACTTCTAATATTTAGGTGAATTTGGAGAGTGGAAGTTAGTAAGTTAATCGGATTATTTTGCAAATGAATCAGCAGTCACTGGACTTTGCTGCCTTAACAGCAAATTCCAGATGTTGAGCAAGAAATGTGCTAACAGTAGAAAGCTGTCTGCATTCTTCTTTGAAGCCCCTGCTAACTGTGGGTTTTGTGGGGGCAGAAAGTGGTGCTGCTCAGCAGGGCCTGGCCAGTGTTAGATGTGCAGCGGAGAGCTGAGAGCCGGTCTTCACTCCCACCTGTGTGCCCCAGCTTGTCTGCTTCTTAAAGCTGCCCAGGTCCACTCTCTGGTCACCTCGGTGTGCCTGGGAGGGGACAGACACAGGCCACAGTTGGGACGTGAGGAGCAGAGAAGGGTCAGCCTTTCCCGTTTGTATTTCAGAAAAAAACACAGTGGAGGAAAACCGAAAGAAATCTACACCCCACCCTGATCTAGCAATTATTTATGCTTTGCCGTATTTGCTTTATCTCTTTTTTTCTTAATACATATTTATTGTCACTGAATCATCTGAAAGTAGCTACAGACAACCTACCAGGTTCTGTAAGTAATTCAGAACACACAGGTCACGGGATCAGGGCCGCCTCCGCACAACCGCAGTGTTGTTCTCACACCTGAGAAATGGGCACTTGGTCCACATACTAGCTAACCATTTCCTGTTCATTTTCCAATCTCCCGACTTGTCTCAAGAATGTCTTCGTGGTGTTTTCCCCTAACCTGATCCAGGCAGGATCCTGGCATGGCACGGGGGTCCTGCGCCTCCCGAACCGGGCACCGGTGGGTTCCCTGCGTGGCGCTGGGGGTCATGGCCCCTTATGTCTTCTCAGGTTTCCCTCTTGCCCTCTGCAGGGTTGACCTTTGTAGGCTATGTGTCACACCTGCATTTTTGCAATCTTTCACTTACGGTGTCGTCCACCTTTGTTGTCCCTGTGTGCTCTATGAACTGAAGGAATGACGGACAGGCAGGGTCTGCAGGCTGCAGATTTGGGAGATGCCTTCGTGGGGCCCAGTGAGGGCTTCAAGTGGCGCCATCAGGGACCGGCGGTCAGGTCGTGTTACTCGGGTCAGTCCTGCTGGCCTCGCTTCTGGGGCCGCAGTTCCCGGTGTCCTGCCTGTCCCCTTCTGATGGGGAGGAAGCCCCTGGCCATTTCATCCTTCCTCACGGACACATGGGTGAGCCCTGCTCCTCCGTTTCCATGCTGTTAGCAGACTTTGTAGAAGGTTCAGTGGGTGGAAAGGGTTTGAAATTGTTAATGGAAATAGGACTTTGCTGACAAGTAACATTTGTTTTCCCTAAAGTAAGTCCCTGGGGCGCCTGGCTGGCTCAGTGGGTTAAGCCTCTGCCTTCGGCCCAGGTCATGATCTCAGGGTCCTGGGATCGAGCCCCACATCGGGCTCTCTGCTCAGCGGGGAGCCTGCTTCCCCCTCTCTCTCTGCCTGCCTCTCTGCCTACGTGTGATCTCTGTCAAATAAGTAAATAAATAATCTTTTAAAAAATAAATAAACTAAATAAATAAAGTAAGTGCCTTTCTTACCGTAGAGACAGGAATGGCTAGAGGCAATTGGTTTTCCCCAGCCTTTCGTTACACGCAGCCTGGTGACGAGGACAGAATCAGAAAGCACAAGAGGAGTGTCTCAGCTGCCACAGCGGGTCGCAGACGGAATGGTTTAAGCAGCGGCATTTATTTCTCACTGTCCTGGGGGCTGAAGCCCAAGGTCAAGGTACCAGTTGCTGTGGTTTGTGGCGCGGGCGGCTGCCTCCCGGCAGGGGAAGCCCTCTGCCGGCTCCTCCTGCACCGACACCCGGCTCTCCGCACCCACCTTTGCATGGAGCCGCGTGGCCTGCAGAGGCTCCGTCCTTGCCCGCGCTTAGGGCTCTGGCACAGCAGCCTGAGGTGGGCACAGTTCAGTCCTGACCAGGGGCTGCAGCTTCTGCCGCCTGTTTATTCCCCTGTTCCTTGTCTCTAGCAGGGGGAGCATAGTTGCTGAAGGAAAATGTCCCCAGGGCTGGTGGTCACTCGGTTTTACCTGCTTGGGAAAGTATTTCTTTGGCTATTAACTCCATTTCTTTAAATACCACTGCATTAATTTTCTAACGCTGCATAACAACTTGCCTCAAAATTAGTGGCTTAAAGAACACCGACTTATTATTCCCAGTTCCGTGGGTCGGAAGTCTCGCACAGTGTGGCTGCTCTTCTGCTCAGGACCTCCGAGCCTGAAATCCACGAGCTGGGCTGAGGCTCCCGTCTGGGAGTCCAGTCATCTTCTGAGCTCAATGACCCTTCTCCTGTGGTTGTTGCACTGGGGTCGCGCTTTATTGCGGGCCCTCAGCTGGGGGCTGCCCTCAGCTCCTCGAGGCCCCACAGTCCCTTGTCCCGGGGCTGTGGGTATTTGACAGCAGGCTGCTTTCTGCCAGGCCGGCGGGACTCAGTCCTCTGAGCTGCTCTTCTGCTGCCAGCTGGAGGAAACTCTGCTTTGAAAGACCGTGCAATCTGGCTTGCCCCGGTCTAAGGTCAGCTGATTTGGGACCCTAATCCCATCTTCAAAAATCCCCTTATGGCAGCACTTAGGGTTAGTGAGGTGGGAGATCGGAGTGTGCCAGGGCCCCGAATCTCGTGGCCATCTGCCTGCCACAGTCCGGGTGCCCCAGAATTCATACCCTCCAAATGCCAAATACACCTGTCTCTCTTCTGAGGTTCCCCAGGGTGCCGTCCCACTGAAGCCCCGGCTCGGAGTTCCAGACCTTGCCTGAACCACAGAACTCTGGAGTCTCACCCCCTGGGTCACCTGCTCGGTGCGATCCACTGGGTGCCGGTCCTGGGCATTTGCGAACCAAGTGAGACAGATGCCTTCCCGGCACCCCGGCACCCCCAGCAGGACAGGTGTAGGTTACCAGCTGAGAGTGCGAGAGTGGACACAGCACGGACTCACAGCCCCAAGGCAGTTCTGAAACCTGGCGGGAATCCCCAGTCGGGGCTCTTGATTGGGTTTTGAGCTCAGGGCAAGCTCGGTGGTTCTGTGCTTCGCCTTCTGGGTTCTTGCCTCTGCCTTGAGTCAGCCTTTCTCAGGAGGCGGGGTGCGTGTCTCCAGCGGGGCCGCCTCATCCGGCAGCCCCTTCTCACGGCATGGTTTTCATCTTCGGGGGTTGGATCTGGGAGTTATGATGGGTGTGATTATATAACGATCTGTTTTACGGATGGGTTCTTACCTCACCTTCCCTCTTCCCTGACATTGTGTGACGTTACTGTCTCCTGTCTCAAATTCTCAAGGGTCATGTCTGAGCCCGTGCCCTCCTTGGCCCTCTGTCCTCGTCCCCCGTCCCCTGTGGATGCCTCGTCCTCCAGGCCAGCCGGCCGTAGAGCGGTCCTGTTGTGCTTCGGGGGCCCCTTGCCCCGCCTGTGGGGTGCCTGCTGCTCTGAGCCCACCCTCCGGGTCCAAGGTCAGACGTCCCTCCACACCGGCTCTTCTCTGGTCACTGTCTAAAGCAGCCCCTCCACCTGTTTCCTCTTGCTTTCTTCATGGTGGCCCTCACTCTTTGCGGACGAGTTTGTCGTGTCTCGTCGCCAGCCGGAACGGGAGCTGCCTGAGCCAAGGCCCGTGATAACGAGTGAGCGCACGCGCCGTCTCTGCAGGTGGGCCTTGGAGGGGCATCTGAGCTCCTTTCCCGAGATGTCCGCAAACGCCACGCCTTCCATCCATACTTGGCCAGTAGTTTGGCTGGATAGAGAATTCCACGTTAACGTCTCCTTTCCTCAGAACTTGGAGAGAATCGCTTTTTCCCTGGTAGGACTCACTGTTGCTGATGGAAAGTCCGGTGTGATCTGATTCCCATCCCGCTGTGAACCCCTTCCTCCAGACACTGTAGGACCCTTTCTTGCACCCTTGCTGTCTTCCGCTTCCAGGACTTGGTTAGACGTGGGCACCTTCCCTCCCTGCGCCAGGCACTCGGCCCTCTGCGGCCGATGGTGCTTCCAGCTGGGGAAATACTCGAATAAGTTTTCCCAAATCATGAACTACTGCCTACAAATGAGCATAGAGAAAGAAACAGTGAACACCTGTGTACTCGTTACCCAGCTTGAGAAATAAAATATTAAAGTGTATTTGAAAGCTCCCTATCTCGGTTTTCTGTTTTTTTCTAAAACACCTGTTGGTTAGATGTTGGATCTTTTCTATTTCCTATCTTAATCTACTCTTTGAGAAGATTTCCTCAACTTTATCATATAACCCCTTTCTTGAATTTTTAACATCTCCAGTCACGTGGCTGGCATTGTAGTATAGGGAGATGGGTCATAACGTAAGTAGGTAAATTATGAATTCGAGGGTGAAATCTTGAATTCGTGGTGTGTGCACACTGGACATGTAATTGTCAACAAGATGGTCCCTAAAGGCGTTGCTGGGGCGAGGTAGGCTGATGGAGGTGGGCGGGCCCCACGCGTCCACAGGAGAGACAATGTTCCAGCTACAGTAGGTGCAGGGCTGCGAGGTGGGAGTGAACCTAGAATGTTCTAAGACTAGCAAGGAGTCCACCGTGGCCAGAGTGGAGTGAGAGGGGAGGCTTGGGGCCTCGGTGGCTTTCCCTGAGCCCTTGGAGAGCTTCGTACCCCAGAGCCACCCGCTCAGACTCGCGTTTCCACGGGATTCCTGGGAACCGTGTCGGGGGCGGGCGTGGCTCCGTGTGCCTGAGCACAGTCCAGGGGGTAAGTGTGAGCGACATGGCTGCCCTAACCTCTTGTCCGTGGGCGCGAGGTACGTGAGAGCGCCGATGGGATGAGCCGGTGTGGGCGGAAAATCCAGACGACACACTTGGAGAAGCCGGCCTTGCCCGTGGAGCACACGGGTGCTGGCGTCTGGACTGGGGGTCAAGGAGCGGCGGAGCGGCGTGAACATGGCAGGGAGAGGCCAGTGGGACGGGCGCCTGGGGGCCTCTGAGTCTGGTGAAGGTGGGTGGGTGTCCCTGATGTGGGTGGGCTTCGCTGCTGCTCACGACAGGCGCCTGGGAGCCCACCCCGGGAGCGGATCTCAGTCACTAAGTGACCCCCGATGTATACAGACCTTTAATTTAAGAAGTGAAGGTTGGGAGTAAACAGCGACGGACACGGTCGTCGGTCTGCCGTATCGGTGAGTCGCTAGTCACTCACTGAGAGCGTGTTAGGCGTCCTCCTGTCCCCAAAACCCCCAGCAACGCGGCAAGAGTAGCTCTGGCTGGTGGGCCGTGGCGCCCCCAAGTGGGGAAGCGAGGACCAGGCCTGGGGAGGCAGGGCTGAGACCTTGGTGACCTGGGAGTGGGGTGGGGGTTGCAGGGGAGCAGCCGGGCCCATGGGCCAGCGGTGGAGGTGGGATGCCAGGTCCAAGCTAGGGGAGAAGATGGAGAAGGGACTGCACTGTCC